>VSMD01004400.1:0-126019 GCA_008750895.1 Mirza zaza | reverse complement strand
CCAGGAACAGGATATCTCAGGGTGTAGAATTTGGAGGTCAGCAAGGAAGATCCGAGTCCCGGTCTGTTGTTTCTCTCAGCTTGGTTCAGGACGGTCCGGGTGGACAATTACCTTACCTCGGCTGAGCTAGAGCGCTCTGCCTACACTTCAGGAACAGAGACAAGTTAGAGAGAGATCCCTGTATGGCTCGGGACTTCTCCCAGCCACCTCGTTAGAGACAAGGGAGGTTCTGCTCCCAGGGACTCTCAATCTACTGGGGAGACTGGCCTCTCTCAATTTAGTCAAACATCCATGGAAACCTTAACCGGTGACCCAGGGACTCAGAGGAAGGCAGGTTTCAGGAGTTGCCGAGTTGCCTGCTAGAGGCCCGGAGGTCGTGTGCCGTCTCGGGTTTCAGCACCAAACGTTAGGTCCCGAGCAGAGGAAGAGACGCACAAAGCCCCAGGCGAAGCAAAATGCCCTGTATTTGAGTACCTGGATGCAGATGGGTGGAGGCCAAAAAAGCATCTCTTTTCACATCTTTTTGAACTAGGTTAGCTAGTCTGGTTTTGCTTAGACCTAATAAATATTTAGTGTAAACTCGTACTTTTGAAAAACACCTCTTAGGCTAAATGCCCTGGGAAATACAATCATTAACCTTTCTCAGAGTTTATTATGTTTGGAAATGCCATTAATTCAACTTTAAAAGGCGTGAAGTGGTGGTATTATAAAGGAATATCACATTCATTCTCACATTCACTGATGCATGTTGGTGCTGCATTCAGCATTATTGATTAGTAGTACATTGTGATCATTTTCTCTTTTTGTCGAAATATATTTTTTGCCCTAGGACTGTCTAATGACTTTCTTTAAAAGTTCTTCTTTTTTTTTTTTTCCTTTTAAACATATTAACTTCTTTCTTGTATCTCAAAATGGACTTCTACAAAACATAATTGTCAGGATATGTTTTCCTTTTTTTTGGTCATTTCAAATAAATAGATACTTTACGTTTTTGACATGCCTTGGTTGTAAACTGAGAAAAATGAAAGGTGGGTATTTATAAGCTCTGATAATCCTATAGTAGGAGTCAGGGTTCCTGAAGAATTCCTAATGGTATGAGCTTGTTAGAGCCCCTGAGACTAAAACTACACACTAGGCAGTGAGAATGGAACAAAGTCGAAGGCTTCTTATTTTTTATTTTTTCTTCATGAATTGTGATTTTCTTATGTCTGGAGGCCTTAGTAGATTGAAGCTCTTTCCACACTTCTCTTTCCTTATTCTATGAAACATACCCTATTCATGCTATTGAAATGGAATTTGCTTCAAATTTCATAACATGTTCTTTTGGTAACCAGTAAAGAAAGATTCTTTGAATGGGAGCATTTCCTTCTTTGAAAGGAGCTCGAATGGAATTAGAGTGCAGACCTGCGCAGACAGGCAGATGTGACCAGCACGTTGACACTCTCTCACTTTATGAGAGCTTTCATCTGGGGGTTTGGTAAAGGAAATATCTGATTTTCTCCTTTCTGAGGTTCTTCAGTGAAGAGACCCCTTCCTCTTTCTCAGAAAAACACAGTGCTTCCTGATAAAGCCAAAGGCTTTCTGAAGCCCAACAAAGAGTGGGAATAAGTGGACCCATTCATGGAAACAGAGGAGAAAATCCTGAGAAATCTGCTTCCCAGAGGCATCCTAGGTCCCTCGCAGATGCTTTCATGGGGAAAATGCCTCTAGAGCACAGCAAAGATATGGCAGTAGAATTACAAGGAAGAACTGCAGGAGGAAGTATGTAAAAAGAACTTCACCCCGATGAGCATACACTTGGTGGTATTTTTTTCTACATTTGGATCTGAAAGTCTAGTGGGCATCACTGATATTGTTGAAGGAGCTACTTAGTATTTTGGAGGCATGAGCAGGGCCAACTCAATTTGCATAAATAAATGATTTATAATGTTAACCAGAAGCAAGAGGGAAAGAAAAAAAAAAAAAAGAAAGGAAAAGAAAATTTCCAGATGTTATTTTGGTGAAGTTGTTAAGAAGGAAATTAAAAGAGTGTGTACTTGAAGATATGATGGTATAATCATGGGATTTCACAAGTCATTACCATTTTACCCATTAGTGATGACAATTTGTTTCTAAAGGTAACTCATCACGTCTGATTTTCCACGGTGGTGTGCACTGCCCAGGTTGCTTGATGACATTCCTAAGGAATGACTCTGGCCTTGTACTCAGCGGACCGTGACTTCTAATCAGCAGCATCTCAGACTCTCCTTTTTGGCTGTGAGGCTGCTGGGCTTTCAGCAAAACTCCTAAATAGGAATACTTACAAAACTCCCATGCCTCAGCTGTCAGCCAAACACAGAGCTCAGACACAGCTATTTTATTTCTTTGTGCAGTAAAGGTATAATTGTTTTCTATGCCAGATGTCAAAAAGACTTGTACCAGGACTTTCTCTCTGTTTTCTTTAAAAAAAAAAAAAAAAAGCCCTCGAACAACAACAAAAAAACAACCTCAAGATGTCAGAAACAAAGCTGTCATAATTATTCTATAGAATCACATATAAATTCATGTGTAACTTCTAACAAACAGGTGTTCTTATGGTGACTATAAATGTTATGTGACATGGTTTTCTATTTTTCAAAATGAAGCAGCAGATAAAATAGATCACCCATTTCTTTTTTTTTTTTGCACAATTATTATTATTTTTTTCTCAGATGCTCTCGGGCTTCCTAACATCCTTACCAGGTAGATCTTCAGCATTGGTGCCCTTTGTTAGTGTAGACCTTGAGCAGACCGCTGAGGGGGTTGTGTGCCGCTCTGCTTAAGTGCAGATGTGGCTGGGAGGTGTGAGGGTTGGAACTGTATTGGTCTCTGAGGCTGCTGCTGCCTGGAGGATATTGACATTCATTGAAGAGAATAAGAAACAGATCTGTCTCAGGCATCTGATTAGCTGCTGGGCTCAGACCCAGAGCAGGCTGGGCCAGGCCGGAGTCAGTAGTTTTAGCTTCCCCCCTCTAACTCCTGGCAGGGAGACTCATAGGAAGGTGGCATTGCCAAGATCATGCTGTCCAGGTGTGTCATGACTATGTCAAAGCTGGGGAGGACAAGAGAAGAGATCATGGGCACAAGCTAAGTAGGGGACTAGTGAGGTGACTAGGGGATGCCCAGAGAATCTGAGACAAACATCTGGAGAAAGCTCAGACAGATGAAATTTGAAGTCTGCACCCAATAACAACCGAAAGAGGTCCCATAATGATTTGAAAACGTGTTATGCTGTGAGAGTACCAACCTACCTGCTCAATGGTGCCCTGATTCCCCAGCCATTGGCAAATGCTTTTTTCTGTGCCATTCCCTATATAGTTATGAGAACTTCTTATTTGAGAAGCCTCGATGCTGAGGTGCCTTGAAACTGCCCCAAGCTGCTTCCTCAGGGGTGCTCTCTCCTCCAGAAATGTCCACACCAGGCCATTGCTCCCCAGTGGCTAGGAAATACTGGTTGTTATTGTTTAGAGATGATTGTTTATGGGCCTCTTAACACATAGGTAACAACATTTAACATCCATAAAAAAGGGATTGGCAGCAGAAGATAGTGGTTGGACAAATCTTTCCCAGGTCTAACTTTCTGTAGGTGTGAGAAAAGTGCGTCCAGGGGTCGGATACCATTCCCTGTGCCAGGTTTGTGGGTAGGTTTCCAGCTGTCCCTTCAGACCTGGGACTTCTTCTCTTCTCCCTTCTTTTCCCCATTTCTAATCACCTTGCTTAGGCTGTCCTGTTTTGTGGATGGTCCCAGATGTCTTGGGGATGGGTAGAGAGCATATGTTTTTGCTGGAGAGCTCCGTGTATGTGTACACATGTATGTGTGTGTGTCCACTCACATGTACCACCCCATACCCATACATGGCTCATTGACCCTGCCCTTGAAGAACCCTCGATCTGTTTCCTGGTGTTTGTGCACAAGTGCGTATGTATTAAGTGCTATTTGAATCATCTGCTCCATTCTTTCCCTGTGCTAGATAAATGAGCGTTTCCTAAAGAAGAGATGGCTAGAATCAGTGGAGGTAGAGACATGAGCTAGTAAGAATCGGTCAGTCATGAGTCCTCAGACAGTTTAGTGAAAACTAAATCAAGCAGTGCTTGTTTGGCAAGACTCTGTTTCATGTAGTAGTTTAACTCTGATTTATTACATAAAAGTTGTTGGCAAATATGAACACTAATTCTACTCTGGTAACAACTGTGATTGAAATAATTGTAGTCTGTAGACAAGCTGGAGAAAACAAGCATTAGTGGGTAGGTTGTCTTGGACATCATTCCAAGAGTCCAACAGTGAAAAAATGCATACGCTTGCAGGAGTAGATTTGGAAGCGATATTTAGGAGACAGATGACTGTTCAGACCTCTGCCTCTCCTCTAGATCCACACTAAGCGAACCAGGCGAACAAAGCTCGCTCCTCTACTAAAGACCTGGGAAAAAGAGAATACACCACCTCCTGTGACCACTCATTAAAGTGACTCATGGCTTTCTCTGTCAAGAAATCTTGGTTAATTATTTAGCGTTTATGAGACCGTGTGGCTGCCTTCATGGAAATGCAATTTTCCCTGTTTCTTCTGTAATACTCTACTCTGTAGAATCATGCCAGATGTTAGAGAAGTCTCACAACAGCTCGCTGCACATCCTGTTGGGCATTTGGATTATAATGCAACACCTGATAAGGGGGCAAGGAAGTAGATACAAATGAAAAAATAAAGTGTAGTTGATTCTATAGCTTTTGTTCATTTGGATCATTGCCTTTTTTGAACAATTTTCTACAGTTATTATCACTATTGTTTTTAAAAATAACTATCACTTAATGAATGCTCAGTCACCTGATTTCATTCTTACCACACAGCCTCAGAAATTCATATCTCCAGTTTGCAGGAAGAGAAAACCAAGACTTGAAGAGGTCAAATTATTTGCCCAAGGTCATATAGCTAGTAAGCAACAGAGCTGGGATTTTAACTCTTCTTCCACTGAATCCCCAAACCACCTAAGTTCCAATCACTCTTGAAGTCAATTTGCAATGCCTACATTTTGCTTTTGATGGATTTATTTAGGTTCATCGTGGGATAAAAAAGATGAAATAAGATGAGAAAAGGGACTCAAAGCTCGGATAAGATAGTGAAATCTTGAGAGAAAATTTAGAACAGTTTCCTAGGGAAGTGACAGGGATCTCACCACTTGAGTTTCATGAAAACAAATTATCCGTGTGTTTCGCTGAGCGTTCAGTGTGTAAGGAATTGGCATATTTTGTTCTCTCCATCAGCAATCTATGTCACTTTCTTTGTCTCCTAGAAGAATGCTTCATTCTCAGGAATAATTATTTAGGTAGACACCCTGAGTCTTACAACTGCTCTGAAGTCTACTGCCATCTTTGATCCAGGATTCTCCGTGTTACACAAAGCTCAAGCATACAGAGTATGTAAGGATTCCAAAGAGTAGTGAGAGTTTATATACCACTGCCCTATATACTCAATTCATTTCAGCCTGGTCCTGATAATGCATGTGTTTGTGGCTATTGGATCACATCTCATCAACTGAGCTGAGGTATAATTAGAAGCCTGCTGCTACCAGGAGGAGTAATAGTCTTATCGATACAAACACATAACTGAGGACTTCCCAACAAAGCCATTTAACCAACTGGCTTGGGACCAAGATAGATCAATACTTCAGAGTAACAAAAAGTGTTTCCTATTCACATTAGAACCATTGTAAGGTCTAAGAAAAGTGTTTTAAGATAAAACAAGGGGCCCATTTTGATGTTATTATCATGAATATTGATTAAAAGTTGAACACAAATCTACCTATCAAGGATAATGACATCTTAAAAGAAAATTACCCCAAGATGTTCTGGGATAAAAACATAATGCTAGTCAACATTACCAACATTGATTTTGTTTGGTAAAACTGATAAAAACTACACAACTTATTGACTACACTCCCTGAACAGTATAAATACTAAACAAACCAATATTGGAGAGATAAACTCTTAAGTGCACAGCTCTGACAAGGTAATTAAAAGGGAAACACTAAGAAAATTAAAAGGATACACAGCTTTCAACTTGGATCGGTTCAGACCAGGGCAGTCCTGGGGTGCTGTCCAGTTTAGGAGACAATGTTCTATATAAAGATCATTGCTTTCTCAATGACTAATGAGTATCATGTCACTCACACTAAATCCATTATTATTATTAGATTGCAAAATATTTTTCTGAGATCTAAAATTATATGAATACTAGCACTGATTTCTAATTTATAGTACATCAGAAAGACTTGCCTCTTTTTAAAAATTAGGCCTATAATACTCTATCTGGTTAGGTGTGTAGGCAGGAAAATGGAGGTGCTTAGTTTATCCAATATATACAGACATTACTAGGAAAACTTGAAATTACTTATATATACTCCCTTTTGGTTGAAGATAGGCTCCCTAGGGTCCAAGTCTACATGATGTCATTTTTTTTTTCTTTATTTTGATTGGATTGAATGGGATGCAAAGCTTACGAATTGTCTAGTCTATAATTAAGAGTGTTCCAAGTATCTAAATATTATCAGCTTTTACTGTGTTCATTGTTTTTCCAGAATAAGAGATGCTGATGGACAATGGGGGCACCTTAAGAGTCATCCACCTCTAGGCACACAGATAACTAGGAACTGTTCATCTATAACTATTGTAGAAGAACTTCCCCTCAGCCAATCAGATCAGTCCCCATGATGCCACCACTACACAGAGGCCCAGGGAGGACTTCTGGGGATTATTAATGTCCCACATGACAGCCTTTACAGAGCAAGGTTAGATACAGGTTAAACAGATCTTAAATTTTTTCTCCGGCATTTTGATCTCCTCCATAAATCAGTCAACGCCCATTGCTTTTGCATGAGCTCTGTGTGAGGCTCAGTAGATAGCCAATACTATGTCTTATCTTTCTCCTTCCTCCCCAAGGAGGTTGCAGTCCATCTGGAGAGGAAGGTGGTATGGCACTGAAGCCGTTGGGTCTCTATCCCAACTCTACCACTTAGCTGCCTGGTCTTGGGTAGGTTCTGAGCCTCTGCTTCCCTGTTTGCAAAATGGGGATTATAACACAATACCTGTTTTGGCATTTTGTGAGGACCAAATGCAATAGTAAGTATAAACTTTATACCGATTGGATACAAGGTATGATTATACTGAATTGAAGAAGAATTGAATGCGAACATAACCAGGCAGTTTACAATTCCCTGTTCTCGAGACTATAGGAATTCAGAGATGGGAGAGGTGAGTTAGAAGATGAGTAATTTGCTGAGTCAAGCCTTTGGGTTGGCCTTGAAGGCTGCCTAAGGTTTGGACACAGAAGGAAGAACATTTGAAGAGGCCACAAAAAAGCATAGATTTAGACTTGGGAATACATGGGTCACATGCATGAAATAATGAAGACACCAGCTCATGGTGACAAAGGGTTTGTACACAGTACAAAGTACATAGGGTTTGTACAGTATTTTCCACACCATAGAAAATAAAGTAGGAGTTGTAGGATTAGCCAAGGTTTTAGAGGTTCTTCCCAGCCAGACTTAGAGTTGATATATGAGACAGGAGGGGGCCATGATGGTGGGTGAATGACATCTTTTAATTAAATTAATCTGGCAACATTGCAGAGGTGAGACCAGGAGAAGAGTCTGGAATCATTAAGCTTATTGAATTGACTCATGTCTGTGGTGTCTCAGGCCTGAAATCTGCTGGCCCATAATCCTGGTGGGAATTGTAAGGGCCCCATTCAATTTAAAAAGGGACCAGCCCTAAGAGTGAGGAGAATTTGAATGTCGGAAATTACTTCACAAAGTGCTATTTTGTTCTCCAGCCAGTCCCTTCCCTATTAAATCATCCTGGATATATGTTGTTCATGTTGTTGTTTTTCCTGGGCTGCTTAACATTTCTTTATCCCTTACAAATGACGATCTCCATAACCACTCACCATCTATATTCATCATCTTTCCTTTTAGTCTTAAACTAGAAATGTGCTCAGCAGGTACTCTCTGATTGTTAATTGGAACGTCCACTGCTGAGGCCTGCACAGTGGCGTTGTAATTACTTCCCTGTATCTTTTTAATTTTTTTTCCTGTTGTTCACATCTGAAACCGAAAATATCTGCTCCACCCCTTGATCTCAGCAATTAGTTAAGTGGTATACAGATGGTTACCCGGGAGCGGGCTCAAATGCTTCATCATCTCTGTTCAGGTTTGAAGCAGTGACGCCAGCAATTAGTGTGTAGTTGCAAGAAAGTTCTTCACGAGCCCACGGTTCTCAAAGTGGGGTTCTCAGATGAGCAGCATTGATACCGTGTGGGAAATCGTTAGACATGCAGAGTCGCAGGCCCCCACCCCAGACCTACAATATCAGAAACTCTGGGGGTGGAGCCCAGCGAGATTTTTAACAAGCGCTTCAAGTGCATGGCGAAGTTTGAGAACCGTTGCCCTGAGTAAATAGCTTCACAGGGCTGTGATGCCAGACTCAAGGAGGTAGGAAAACAGCCTTTGAGAAACCCCAGGGAGGTTTAGGGGCTGAGAAGAGGGGGGCAGTACTTCCCTCTTGGAGATGAGGCAGACGTCCAGAGGAACTACTGCTAGCAGTGAGATTTTGTGCATGGCCCCTGAGCTTTGAAATAAAACCTGGGTATCCCTCACTTGCGCTTGCCTTTGTGCCTTGGAGGGACAAGTTCTTAAGTCAGTCCTCGGGAAGGTCTGTTGGACCTTCCTGCTCAAGGGTCTTTTGGGAAATTATATTATTAAACAGATGAAGAAAGACATATATTTCACAGTTTGGGTGAGTCCCATTTTCCTCTGTAGAGACATCTAAATGCTTAGTTAGGATATACTTACTGGACGGTCAAGACGGAATAGGAGTTTGTATTTCAACCTCTATCCTACGCTGAATGTTTACCCCATAAAAAGCAGCTCTTTACAGAGGTTCTTTTGACGGTGCCCCATCATAAAGTCTTGGTCAAAAACCCCAAAATTTGCCTGTGGTTTTAGTATCACACTTGATCCATGGACTATGGAAGCCTGTGAATGAATAGTCTGTCGACCTACAGAGTATCTTGTATCCTCTAATTATTAAGTCGTTAATTACTCAAGAACAATTTAGGGTAAGTCAACTTTCTACTACCAGAATCGAAACTGGCGTCCCTCTTTCACTCTTTAAAACTGCACATTATTTTTTCTGTTGGCAGCCTATGCCCAGGTAAAGCCCTTTCTGATGTGGGCACACTTCATCAGCATGGCAATCTCAGTGTAAGCGTAGAGTCACTTTCCTTTGTAGTTAAAAAAAAAAAAAAGTACGAGTTTTTTGTTAGCTCTCGAAATTTCCGTGTACTTTACACAAGAAGGAAGAGGAGTTTGCATTTCATTCTCCAACCCTCAGTGAGTATTCATCATTAAGATAAAGACTCTTTGGGAGGAAAATAAATCCTGGTTGATGTGGCCAACCCTTTTGTTGTTGAATTATGTATTCTCTTTTTTAAAAGATCAATGACCTTCTCCATGGGCTGTTTCCATTCAGGGAATGAAATAATGAGGCTTTGGAAGCTCCACTCTGTGGTCTCTGATTGTGTGAGTCCGTGATTTACTTCGGAGGGGATCCTTATAAACAGGTCTGCTGCCACTTGAACAAACCAGGCAGGACATTTCTCCTGGGGCTCTAGCGGCAAGCAGGAAATGGCTAAAATGGATATAAAAAACACCCCCTGATCACTCTGGTCCTACCTGAGTCCCAAGGCCCGGCTCTCTTTTGTCCCAGAGTTTGTTGCTGCTCCCCTGCCCTCCCTCCCCATGTCATCAAGGCGTGCTCATATGACGCAGGTGGCTTCAGCCAGAGGAAAAGCCACCTGCACTAGCAGCATACTTTCCTTCCTGTATCATTCCAGCTAAAATGGGACTCAAGGAATGAATGATAATGAAACGATGATTAACTCAGTTGTGAAATTTTTGAAAGGAGAATTAGGGAAAAGAAATCTGTTATGGTTTTAACATTGTGATTTGTAAATCAGGGGTGTTGCTGAGATACGTTTATGGCACGGTGTCCTGTGGCTTCCAGCCTTCTCTTTGTTGCCATTGGGGATGAGCAATTTAGGAGGAAAGAACAGAAATGACCAGGAAGGCAAGGAACAATGGAGAGAAGTGCCCATAGCCTGATTCCCTACACTCCTTTGGATATCTGTTTCTATCTACATTGAACCAAAATATCCCCAATGGCATTGAGCTAACATCTCTCACCCCACTGTTCTGTTCTCCATCACAGCTTGGCAAATGCTTTTCCAACTAGATGTATGTCAAGGCTACCACCAAATTAACCACAGAGTCCAAGGAATTAGTAGAACCTAGGAACTCACAAAGCCCCCAAATATGCCACCAATAATGATTCTGAGGGCAACAGTAAGGTTATTGTCTGGCCTTGGTGAGGTGACAGTGGGTTTTCCATGATACACCTGGGAACCAAGCCTGTATCTCTCTCCCCTTGGTTGGATGTGCGTTAATCTTGATGAATATGAATTTATAATGCCCAGCTAAGTTCCTGCTGGCACAGATGAGCACATGAGTGCGGTACTTACCTACAGATCACCCCATACTCGCTCAGTTACTCTCCTAGGGATACACGCACACACACACAGTTTATTCTTTAGTGACACATCCTGCCAATGGCTTCCATAGCACAGAGATGCATTGTCTCTTCAACCCTGGAATCTATACTGGATTCCCTGGTCAACCCAATTCTTGTACACCTTTTCACTGCAACTAGAGTGGCTAGGCACAGTGACACCTGTGTACATCGTGGGTCTTGTTTTTGAAACAAAACCAAGCCCCACCATGGCTTGCCAATTGCAGAAGTGTCACTGATGAACTGCAAGCCTAGATTTTCCTTTTTTTCATCTAAATTAGTACCCGTGTAGGAGAGTAGGCAAAGAACAGTGGTAGGCTGTGATATTTGTCGTCTTTTGCTTCTGCCTCCTTTTAGCATTGGACTAACCAAATTCCATGCTGTCCTGCCTCCCACTTCCCTACGTTAGTGATAACCTGGCAGTTGTCATTTCCTTTATAAAAGAACTGCTTTTCAGTGTTGTTTTTTTGTTCCACCCGCTTAGTTTGTAAATGCAAGTGTAGGTTACTCTTAATGCTTGCCTGGAGGATTTTTTGTGATGTGGGAGATGACAAAGGGCATGCTTGACTTGTAGTAGAGACGAAGAATGGATTAACCCAGTGCATGTACAATCCGTGGGCTCCGCATTCCTATCTGCACAGACTCCTGCCTGTTGACCCGCCAAGCACTGTCCTTACAGGAGTACAACTATACTAACTGGTATCGCGCATAGTGATTTCCATGGTGGCGATGCTTGGAAATCCTTCAGTCTCACGTCTCAAGCTATCCCTCTCCTGGAGGGAGGAAGTCCACATTGCTTCCCTTTGGAGAAAGTCTTTTGCTTCTCCCGATACTCTCTCCTCTTGGCTTTGCCTCACCTTCTTCGTGTTCCTGGCCTGGGTGGTCCCCATTTGCTTACGAATAACAGCATATATACTGTATGAATTTTCATTCACAGCTTTGACATGCTTATGAGGCTTTCCTGCTTCCCACCCAGCCCAAACCTTGAGACTTTTCACACGCTGCTCCTCCGATCTGTGTGACACAGGAAAGCACACGGAAGCCTCGTGCCAGTTTGTATAGTGGTACCCTGCCGAACCACCTACTCTTGAAGTAGAACGTGCCAGGGGTTTGCGTTGGCTGCTGGACACACACACACAAAGCCAATTAACATGCATGCCAGAAAAAAAAAATTAACCCTTAGAGTACTGCTTCAACATTTTGGTTTAATGGTCTTGAATTCGACCCTTAGGTTGGATGATGCATCTTCCCTCAGATCCAAGTCCTGCACAGAAAGTCCACTCTTAGTCTCACCAGAACGGCCACCAGGATCCTCTCCTCCAAAGCTGTCTCGAGATGCTCCTGGTCTTTTATTGATTAATTATCTAATGGCTTTAGAAAAGGTCTGAAACGCAGCCACTGTGTTTACGTGAAAATGGACCCCACTTCCAATGTGCTGGAGATTGTGGGCGACTGTGTTTTAGCTTTGGTGTGTATCTTCTAAAAGAAAGAAGCCAGTTCTTTAAGGGTTAATCTGACATTAAAGGATTTGGAGGTCTCTCCTGCTTGTCCTTTCTCCATGGCGTCTGCATGATTCCTTTAGATTCTTAGTTCAACTGCTGAATGATGATAAAAAATAACATATATATAATTACAAAATAAAATAAAATAAAAGAACAAAACACTGAATGGAAAGACCCTTGGTAGTGCTTGCTGGGTGATGACAGCGGGTAGAAAGACCAAATGTTTTCTTTCGTGAACATTCATTTCGTCCTCTACCCCGGGCACCCTCTCTTCTCAGCATTGTGGAAGACAAGATGATACTGCCTGTCATTTACCTCTTGATTTTTCTTCTTCCTATCTAATAGCCCAATAGAATCCTGCCAGAATTTCTACAAAGATTTCACATTACAGATCGACATGGCTTTCAACGTGTTCTTCCTCCTCTACTTTGGCCTGCGGGTAAGTCTGCACGACATTGCCCAGTGTCACAGAGGGGCATGCCAGTCTGGTACCCAGGGACCATCCCCACCAGCTCCTGTGTTTCCGGGAGAGACAACATATCTGCATACTGATTTGTAGTCTGTGAGAGAGCCCTTTCTTTAACTAAGCATGTTCTGGAAGACATGTCGGTTTTGTTTCGAGGAGGAGAAAGAGAGCTTGAAATGATGATACCTCCACTGGCGAATTGTCTCTCATCCCTCTATTCAAACATGCATGCATTTTTCCCTTAAAAATTAAATAGGGGAAAAACCCTTTAGCTCTTAAAATTATGCTGAGCGGTGCTCACTTAGTGGAGTCCCGAGAGAGCAGTTGTGAGGGTGAATCAGGGAAGTAGATGGGTGGAGTTTGGGGCGTGGAGGTTTATGCCAGACCTTGCTTATGAGCGGTGCTGTGCGCAACGTGGCGTGCAGAGATGTATGCGTGTGTGAATGGGTGCACACGTGTGTGCTTTATTTGCAGTTATATTCACATCAGCAAGTCTGATGGAGGTGCTATCGCTCAACCTTCCCCTATGAAGCTGTTAGAAACCACAGAAATATATAGTGCCTGGTCTTTCTCCAAGGCTATTATAACATATAGTCACTTTCTAGAAAATGCTATGTATCTGACCAAATAAGGATGTGTCTGGTGTAGATAGGAGAAGAACCTAACATCTCCCTCCATATTCCCATGGAAACACAGAATTGACCCTTTGACAAAAGAGTGCAAATCGAATGCCGGCACCATGCTTCTCATTTGTTTTTCTCTCTCATTTCTTCTCTCCCCCAGTTTATTGCAGCCAACGATAAGCTGTGGTTCTGGCTGGAAGTGAACTCTGTGGTAGATTTCTTCACAGTGCCCCCCGTGTTTGTGTCTGTGTACTTAAACAGAAGTTGGCTTGGTAAGTCCCTCTCTCTTCCCTTCTTCCTAGTTCATTCCTCAGTCTTGGCCGACATGTAAAGTCTACAGTGGCTCAAGGGGCTGGGCTGTCCCCACACAAAGCAAGTTTTATGTATTCATGTGAACAACTGTCTGGGAATTCTAAAAGCTGATGGTGGCAGTTCTCTCTGGAGCACTAGCCCAGAAGCATCTGTAGAGTTCGTGCTTCAGGTAATGCGGTTGTATCAGTGTTGAAGCCCACTGCTCATCACTGTCATGGCCGGGGCCTCGAGGTCCATGGTTCTGTCACTTTTCCCTCAGGAACATGGAGTTAGGACTGGATAAACAAGACCATGAGCAGAAGGCCACCTTTCCGAGTGGCTGGTTCAGGTGCCTGAGAGGCCTGCTGCCAGGGTTAGCGACTGTCTGCGTCTCAGTTGTATGAAGAGTGAGTTGTGCGTGGTCTGTTTCTAGTTACAAGGTTCTTCTTGGGGCAGGGAGAGGTAAAGCTTCTTGAGTCATCTATTCTGGGTCACCTGACAGGAGGCCAAGCTCGCTCCCTGTGTTAAGGGAAGAGGTGTTGCTAGTGCCATGCTTGGAGAGTCACTTTCTGTATCTGCTCCACAGGTGTGTCCTGTACTAGGACACACCTAGGGACAATTTGGTGGGGAAAATAACTTGCTCAGAGGATGGTCATGGCAGCCAGGGGCTTAGAGAGATAGCTTCGAGTTTCTTTTTGCTGTGTTGATTGTTTTCCCCTTGAATTCAGAGTGTTCCTGCTGCCATGGGGTCTACTGGGAAAGAAGGAAGGATGAAACAGGAATCAGGGGACTATTTGTGGGTTTCTTCTGCCATGACTTTTAGGACTTTTGGCTTTATTATTATTATTATTAAGTCAGGGTCTCACTCTGTCACCCAGGGTGGAGTGCAGTGGCATCATCATAGCTCACTGTAACCTCAAACTCCTGGGCTCAAGAGATTGTCCTGCCTCAGCTTACCAGATAGCTGGGATGACAGGCAGGTACCACCCATGCCCAGCTAATTTTTCTCTTTTCTTTCGTCTTTTTTTTTTTTTTGTAGAGATGGGGTCTTGCTGTGTATCTGAGGCTGGTCTCAAACTCCTGGCCTCAAGCCATACTCTTGCTTCAGCCTTACAAAGTGCTGGGATTCTAGGCATGAGCCACTGCTCCTGGCACAGCTTAATTATTTTTAAACTAATAAGTGTAGTTGTAATCAGTGAAAACATTCAAAGATGTACAAAGAAAATCTTAATCATCTCTTCCACTTGCATCCTTCACTGAATTCTCCCTGAGATGCCCAATGTTAACAGGCTTGCCCATCTTTCATGCTCATTTTACCACAAACACAGATGTGCAGATATGATGGTATTTTAGAGGTTGTGGTTTTGTACAAGAAATTGTATCAAATAATTACATTGCACTGCAATTTGGCTTTCTGACTAATACCTGATGGACATCCCTTCAGCTCTGTAATAATGCATTTTATAACAGTTGCTTAAAGTTCCATAATTTGTTGGTTATACAGTATATTCAACCATACCCTAATGATGGACCACCTGAATGTTTTCCTTTTCCTTTTTTTTTTTGCCACCATAAACAATGGTGCAATAAACACCCTCATCCATATATCTATACAATTCTATTTCTATAGATAGTTCCAGGTTCCAGGAAGAGAAATTGCTGGATCAAAGAGCATATGTTTTTTCTTTTGTGCGGTATTGATGGATAACTTTCAAAAAAATGTTGTGTCAAGATACGCTTCCACTAGCAATCCATTTTGATGCCATTGCTAGCACTGTGAATTTATTATATACCTAGTGTCAAGTATTTTAAAAAATAAGCATCTTTTTTATATAACATACGTGGCAATCACGTGTGAGTGTATATGTGTGTATGTGTCCATATCCCATAAGCATTCCGTTTGCTACTAGTATTATCATTTGAATTGTATTCTCTTGCTCAGTGGAAAAACTTTCATTGTTGACCTGAGACGTGCTTGTGTAACCTGGGTGTTCTAGGCAGCTTGATGAGGCCATGACAGCTGCACACAAATCTGAGAAGTGTCCTGAGTGTAGGGAACAGGTGCCTGGGTGCCAAGGGTCCCCACTGCCTGAGCTTACCTGTTAACTGGCTTTGTGACCTGGGAACTCACTTTTCTTCACTCAGCCTGTTGTTTTTAATCTGTAAAACAGTAGTTGGGCTAGATGATCTCTAAGGTTCATTTAGCTTAGAAAGTCTGTAAGACTCTTGAGTCATTATTGGGAAATTTGGGATCTAGGTCATTGAGGCAGACTGGAAAGTTAGTGAAATTAAATCACCAACATCCCCGAGTCAAAATTATGGATGAGCTGTTAACTGGGACCCTTTTACAAACATCCTGTTGCTAAGAGTCCAAACACATACCCATGTTCACGTAGGCAAATAGAGAAGGAAGGGGGGGATCTGTCCTCTTTGCCTGGCTATGCTTAATTATTTCATACACTTGAACAACCACTTTGTTTTTCTTTTTAAATTTTTAAAATTTCATTTATTTATTTATCTATCAAGTACAGCGTTTGACTTTCAATGAACAACCACTTCGCTCTTCCAGATCCTCAGTTTTCCCATCTGAAAAGTAGGGGTTTTTTGGTGAAATTGCATTCCAGTCCTCACATTTCCTGAATCTGAATTCTATCCTGGGTGTCCATTCGCTCTCAGTCCCCTGTGGTCCTGGATGATTGAAGGGCTCCCTCCTAGCTGTGGTGGAGACCTCCTCTTCTGCAGTGAGCAGATCCTGCCCCAGGTAGAGGTGTGGGGCCTAGGTTCCTTCTTGTGAGTGACATGTTCTCTGAAGTGTCTTAGTGTCAGGAGTTCTTGGATGCTTTGAAATCTGTCGCCTTTGTGTGGATGATGTAATCTTGATTTTTGGAGGCATGTTCTGATCTAGTGAAAAATCTATGGGAGTAAACAGAAAAGGGGGAAGAAAAATAATAGAAAAGTTCAACTGAATTTCTAACGAGATACATCTTTGCCTCAACTATGATTGCTTTTGGAAAAGAAATGTGCTCTATTTAATGTGCTTCAGTTTGTTCATTCATTGAACAATATTTATTGAGTACCTACTATGTGCCAGGCATTATTCCAGATGATTGGGAAGCAACAGTGAAGAAAATAGGCAACGAGTGTTGTCCTCTTATATTGCAGTCTGGGGAGAACAATAAACAAGGAAATGTTGTACCATGTTAGGAAGCCTATGTGCTACTGAAATAGAAAACAGACCAATAACCTTTGGGCCATGAAATAATAACAATCAAATTATCCTCTCTCCTCTTGCAGGAGAAAACACCTCTCATGAAATGCTTTTGGTTCTTTGGTAACTAATCTTGTTGGGTGAGATCCAAAACCGATCTGCCTGTTTTGGAAGAGAATTTGGTATAATAATATTTCAAGGAAGTCTTCTTCTGATTTAATACATGGGCTACTACATCATGGAACAGTTTTTGCAGTGATGAGCTGCCAGAGAGAAAATGAACATTCCTGTGAGGAATGGCTTATGAAAGAGAAGGAATGATCCTATTAAATAAGGCATCCGGCAGTGCTGCCCTTCTCCTGGAAAATGGAAGGGCTGCCTTTGCTGGCTGAGGTTTGGGAGAAGATGCAGGAATTTGCAGTCTATCCCAGTTTTCCTGCACAAACGTCCTGGGCCATGCGGAGGGTATAGGGCTATCTGTAGCGGGCACCGTGGGGGAGAAAACAGAGGGCTCGCAGGGCCCCTGCCCCTGCCTTTCCCAGGGCACTGCTGCACAATGTTTGATTTCTTATTGTTAATATACGGTTGCACGTTATATAGTGCAGACTATGTTCACTTTATTGCACAGATCGTCTTGGTGCATTTAACAACATATTCCTAGCACTAATACGTATTCAGGTCCTACTATGCCCTGGGCACTCTGCTAAGCCCCTCACACACATGAACTCACCCAATCTCAGAACAAACAGATGAGGTAGGAATTGTTATTTACCCCATATGCAGGTGAGGGAACTGAGGCTCAGAGAAGTTAGCTCTCTTGTCCAAAGTCACACAGCCTGGGTGTGGCGGAAGGGGCGATTTACCCCAGGGTTTGGCCTGACTTCGTGCATGCATGCTTCCTCTGCTCTTCCACCTCTGTCCTTACCCTTGAATGATTTGGAGTTTTGAGGGCTGGGTTGGGAATGACGGAGCCGACTTTGCTGCTTTGTGTCGGCCTCCCTCCATCTGTTCTTATTCATAGGGAGGGGAAGAGATCTTATTTAAGACCACGCATTCTCGCGTCTCCTCTTTACCGATGCTTCCTGCTCAATTCGCATCTTAGCTCGACCACTTGCTGACGGGACACTCAGAGCGAGATCATTTTACCTGTCTCAGGCTCAGTTTTCTTACCTGTACAATGGGGACAATAACAGGACCCAGCTCATAGGGGTTCAGTAAACACCATGTCCAGAGGACCGGCTTACGGCACAGAAGCCACGATTATCCCTGGCTTCTCTTTCGAACCTGCCTATCATATTTTATTGCATCCGAGGAGAAAACAAACCAGAATGGAACCAAAAATAAAGCCGTGGGATGTGAGGACGTCCACGTCGGCGGGCAGCAAGTTGCTGCTTATTTTAATTCCTGTTCCCACACACCAACTTATTCGTTTTTGTTTCCCTTACAAATTCCTTATCCTACCTCACTAAAATAAATGCACCTTGAAATGAGAGATGGGTCTTATTTTGAGACTTGAATAACACGCTCTGGAGAGAACTCATCTGTTTGTCTGTCTGTCTCATTCTTTTGGGAGCTGTAGCCCCACAGTAGGTCGACGTCCTCTGCTTCCTTTGTTTATCTGTATCTTTTTCTTGAGGGTTATCTTGTGTAGCTAAAAGAAGATAATAGGGAAAAAGTAATAACGAACTCACCAGCCAGTTGTCTAAGCTGTTTTTATTGAAGATGCAACGTGTGCCCAGTATGGGGTAAGAGGGACACAGGCCTGGTCACCCTCTTTCCTAGCTGTCCCGTGGTTTCCGACATCATCTCCTCTTCTCTGACTGATGAGGTCAGGCTATGGCAAGGAGCCTTCATCATTGGAACCCTGACTGGAAAACCGTAAACCTGGTTCTACTGTCCCTGTCAGACCTGGCCTTAGACGTCGGACCTTAAAACCTTCAGCAAACTCTGCCAGAAAATAGGAAAACTCTGTTCGAAAATAGCAAAATGAGTTAGTGCCCAATCAGGGCAATTAAAATGATCGAGGGCATCTGTTTATAAAACTACGCCTGAGCAGCTCCTTTTTGTGTCAGAAGGTGATAAAACAGGATTATAAAAAAAACAAAGCACAGGTCCTTAAAAACAACAACAGCGAAAGGACAAAACAGAGTTCCTGTTGGAGACCAACGTTGCAATCTAGTTTGGGAACCAAAATAAACACACATGCAGCGACAGCAGGTGACACCAGCCGCTATGTAATTAAGTCCGAAATTGCGAGGTCCGGGCTGTAAAGGCCGTGGGAGTTCAGAGGAGAGAGGGCTCCTGTGGGTGGGAGAACTCCGGAGGCTTCTGCAGGAGGCTGGGCCGGCTGAGGCTTGGTGACGGGCTCAGACAGGCGGACGGGGAGGAGCAGACGTTTCCGAGGGGAGAGAAGCCTCGCGTGTGTGGAGTGTGGCCAGCACCCACGGATGATAACACCATTCCAGATAAGGCAGTGGCCTGGCTGGGCACCAAGCACTAGCCACACAAGCCCGCAAGATGGGTGTAGTAGTTTCTATTGCCGCATTGACACGCCACCACAAACATCATGCCTTAAAATAACATGCGTGTGTTATCTTACGGTTCCATAGGTTCAAAGTCCAGCATGGGTCTCTCTGGGCTAAGATAAAGGCGTCTTCAGGACCGTGCCCCTTGCTGGAGGCTGTAGGGAAGGGTCCATCCCTTGCCTTCTCCAGCTTCTAGACGCCGCCCGCATGCCTTGGCTCACGGCCCCTGCCTCTGCCCTCAAAGCCGGCGACAGCGGAGGAGCCCCCACCTTGTGTCCCTCTGATCTTGCTTTCTGTCGCCTCCTCTCTCTCACTCTCCTTTTCTGCCTCCCTCTTCTGCTCTTAAGGGCGCTCGTGATTCCAGGGTGGTCTCCCCACCTCAAGGTCAGCTGATGGGCAACCTTAATTTGTCTGCTGCCATAGTTGTCCTTTGCCGTGTAACCACGTTCACAGGAAAACTGTGGAGGGCTATTGCTGCGCCTACCCAAAGGGGTGTTATTGTCATTCCCATCTTGCCAAAGAGGAAGCTGAGGCTCAGAGGGGTTAAGTGACTTGCCCAAGGTCACGGAGCCCAGAAGGGTTAGCGCTGGGATCCGTACCCCTGTTCAGATCTGCCAGAGGCTCTGCACAGCCTTTTGGAGTCCAAGGGGCTCCCGTGGCTGCTCAGGGTCCTCTGGGGACCTTGCTTCTTTATGGCTTTCCATGCTGTGATGGAGCGAGACCCTTGGGGAGAGCCTCATTGGAGCCTGAGACCCTCCCCCACCCCTCACTTCCATGCAGTGATATTTTTTTTCTTTTCATAGGAACAGATAAATCATTAGACCAGGGGCCCTCAAACTATGGCCAGCAGGCCACATGCAGTCCGCTGAGGACATTTATCCTGCCCGACGGGCGTTTTTGCTATCGCTGCCTGTCCTGCTTAGCAGCCGACTCGTCCTGGGCCCACAGTGCGCATGTGTGGAATGTGTGCCACACTCTCCAATGGCCCTCCAACGGTCTGAGGGACAGTGAACTGGCCCCCTATTTAAAAAGTTTGAGGACCCCTGCACTAGACAGACTTGCCTGTTATTGTTCTTAAGCAGCTTACGATGAGGTTTGGGCATCCCTTCCTGTGTGGCTGTGGCAACTCAGGGGAACATAGTAGGTCTGCATGTCCTCTACTTAAAAACCCTCTTTTCTTAAGAATCATACTTTCTTGCTTTTTTGGAGTTTGCTGAGTAATAAGAATTTAAGAGTACCAAATGGGGCAAAAGAGTCGCCATGGTACAGTACCATTTTCCTAAAGGAAGTGGTGTATGAGGTCAGGACACCACTTTTTCCTTCTAATGGTCACCCTATCAGGGGCTTGGCTGAAGTCTCAGGTGTCTCTGGTGTCCCTCTGCTTCAATAGAGCGCCTGGCCCAAGGCCACCCCCTCGGCTGAAGAACCCCACTTTTGGGCATGGTTTGGTTAATGCCTGCACCTCGTGTTGACCAACCTCTGCACCTGTAAGAATAATCCACAGTGGAAGCTGTGCACTGGTTTCAGTTTCCTGACATCAGTAATTTTCAGTGCATTGAGATTTAAACAAACAAACGAAAATGGAGTGTGGTTTGCCTAGAGAGTGGAGGCAGCCGCTGGCCCTGGCCTCTCCTTCCCTATACTTCCCGCGCCATCCCCATCAGGCTGCCAGTGGCATCTTTCTTGTTGCCTCTTCCCTGTGCCTGGTCATGAGCAAGTTTCTGTGCCGCTCTGCAGGCTGTCATCCTTCTCCCCAGCAAGGCACCGCTGTAGCACCACCTCCTGTGTGGGGCTTTCCCCTTCTCATCCCGCTGGAATGAATTCTCTCTGACCTTTGTACTTCGCTCTTATGATTAGTGCTGTAGGAGCAGCATAAACAATCTGCTTTGTACTTGCAGGTAATAACGTAAGTTCCATGGTGGCATCCTAGCATGCACCTTGGCCCCCTTGCTTTTGGCTGTGTCCATAGTACCTGGAGCAGTGCCTGGCACGTAGTTCGTGCTTGTTCAATGAATGAATGAGCATCTTCTTACGATAGTGATAGTAACTAACAATTATTGATCGCTTATCAAGAGCAAGCAGGCACTGTGCTCAGTATCTCATAGGCATTCTCTGAGTTAATCTTCATAGCTCGTTTATTACATGTTCTTAGCCCAGTTTTACAGTTTAGGAAGCTGAGATTTGGGGGTTAGGCAGTTTTCCCAGGTGCTAAGTGGCAGATCCAGGACTCATCCCAGCTCAGTCTGATACTAGAGCCCATCTTTAAAAATTACCAGACCGGTGGTTCCCACAGTGTGGTTCCAGGCTGGGCAGCATCAGCATCACCCGGGGACTGGTTGGGCATGATGGTTCTTAGAACCCAACTCAGAACCAGGAACCAGAAACTGTGTGAGTTGGATCCAGCAACCTGTGTCTCAACAAGCACCCCTGGTAACTCGATGCTCACTCAGTGTTGTGAGCTGCTGTCCTAGGCTGTGCTGGGACATTGGACTGCATATCAGAATCCTCCAGAAGGCTTTTAAAACTCTCCATATTCAGGCCAAACCTCTACCTATTAAATGAGTATTTCTGGGTTTGCGGGGGGGTGGTAACCCAGGCTTAGCATTTTTAATGCCCCCCATTAGTGTCTAAAGTGTATCAAGGATGAGAACCACCTGTATATATCTTCTAGCTGTGAATTTCAAGTTAATTCCTTCTAGAATCGTGCTTTCTAAACTTCAGTGTCGTGTGCAGCACGAGGCGCTCTCGTTAGCTGCATTTGTGATCCAGGAAGTCTGGGGTGATGTCAGAGATGGCATTTCTGCAGGTTCCCCGGCGTCTCTGTTGCTTCTGCTCTGGGGACCACACTTTGAGTAGCGAGGCTCTCCAGTCCTGCCTGCTGTGCAGCATGGCAGCCACTCGCCACACTGGGCGATGTCAATGTAGAGGAATGAAAATGAAATCAGATTAAAAATCCAGTTCCTCCGTCGTACTAGCTGCTTGTCGAGCACGCAGAAGCTACGTGTAGCTGGTGGCTGCGGTGTCGGGCAGCACAAACGCAGAACATTCCACCGTGGTAGAAAGTTCCCTTATTGGAGCGTGCTGCTCTAGAATGGGAATCTCTGACAGTGAGCACCACGACTCTTGCTTTTTGTATGCTCAGGACACTCTTGCATACAGTGGAGCTTAACAGATGTTTTTTTGAAGTGATTTTGAGGGAGAGGACCATTGGTGAAAGTCTGTATCTAAAAGAAGTAAATAACTTTCTTGAAAGGAAGCTAATGAAATCACTAAAATTGCCCAGAGAGTGGAGGCAGCCGCTGGCCCTGGCCTCTCCGTCCCTATACTTCCCTCGCCATCCCCATCAGGCTGCCAGTGGCATCTTTCTTGTTGCCTCTTCCCTGTGCCTGGTCATGAGCAAGTTTCTGTGCCACTCTGAAGGCTGTCATCCTTCTCCCCAGCAAGGCACTGCTGTAGCACCACCTCCTGTGTGGGGCTTTCCCCTTCTCATCCCGCTGGAATGAATTCTCTCTGACCTTTGTACTTTGCTCTTATGATTAGTGCTGTAGGAGCACTAATCAAAAAGACCCCCCCCCACACACACACAAATTGAATTGAATATACTGGAGGCACCAAAGGCGCAGGGCCTGGCTCCATCCTCTCCTCCAGAACTCCCCAGTCTGCTGCTGAAATGGCCTTCTGGGCTCCAGAAGGAAAGGTCTCTGGTTCCCCCTACAGGATGGTCCTGGAGTTTATGGGATTAGTGTGAGGTTAAGCAGCCGGCAGAGGGGAGGAAGAGTATTGGCTCCTGGGCAATGGCAGTTTGAGGTTAGCGGTGGTGGTGGGCTCACTTTGAATTCCCGGAAGCTATCTTCCATCTGATAACTTGACTCAACCACTATGACCACGACGAACCCCTCTGCCCCCTCCCTGCATGGGGTTCTCAGGGGCGGTGCCCAAGGTCAGGAAGGAAGGGCCTTTGAGAGACCCCCAGAGGTCACCTGCTCCATGTCTTGAGGCAGCTCAAACTTCACCTTGGGCTTCTGTGTTTTCTAAAGCCCAAAGCCTTCTAAGTAAACCCCTCTCTGTAGTCTGTGGCTTTATTTAAAATACTAATAATGAAGTAAAGAAAAATGTGATTTCCTTTTTGGGGGCCAGGTGCCTTTAGAGGAGAAAAAGAGAGAGGGAGAGAAAAAAAAAAAACAGTCCAAAAGAAAAATTGCTTCTGTAACAAGAATAAGGTTGGATGTGTTCATATTACATATATTATATATGTGTGCATATGTACATATGTATATTTATACATATATACATGCATATATAATTATCTCAGGTATTCTTCCAAACAGTACTATGAAGTGAGTATCATTTTGAGGCCCATTGTACAGATGGGGAAACTGAGGCTTGGAAAGGTTAAGTAACTTGCTGAGAGTCATGTCATAAGTGGCATAGCCAGGCTTTGAACCTAGGAATTCTACCTCCAAGGTGCATGTTCCTTGATATGGGACTGTGCTGGCTGTCAAGCTATAAACTTATCTCGCCATTATGTTTACACTTAAAAAACTTCTAACAGTCGTGTCCAATCAGGTCAAATGCTGAATGTAGTTTCTTCCTTGTTGAAGTCCCCTGACAAAACGCAGAGAAACTTCTTGACTGAATTTCACTCGTATGCCTAGGTGAGAAAGGAAATTAATACATTCAATTTTAACCCTTGCTACTGTTAAAGAAAAAAAATGTTAAAATTTTATAATTTATAAAGTTTTTAAAATTAAAAAAAAGGAAATTTAAAAAAGTAACTCAATCCATTTTTTAAAAAATCACATAATACAATTTTTAAAACTCATTAGCCTGCAAATTACTTCCCCCTCCACCCTTTTCACCAGTCCCTTTAACTAAGCCACTTGGCCTATTCTATACAAGCAACCAAATAAACACAATCCATGTTCTTACTGTTAGTCCACCTTAAAATAGCATCGTTTTAGAGATGGTGAGCTGCTGTGGTCTGAATGGGCCCAAATTCATATGTTGAAACTGAATCCCAGCGTGGGTGGAGCTGGGAGCTGGGGCCTCCAGGCTGTGATTAGGTCCTGAGGGTGGGACCCTCGTGAATGGGGTCAGTGCCCCAATAAAAGAGCTTGTTTGTCCCTGTCACTATGTGAGGACACAGGAAGGCGCCATCCACGAAGCAGAGAACAAGGTGTCACCAGACACTGACTCTGTTGGCACCTCGATTCTTTGACATCCCAGCCTCTAGAACTGTAAGCAGTACGCCACTGTTGTTTACAAATTAGCCAGTCTAAGATATTTTGTGATAGCAGCTCAAA
The DNA here is from genome assembly GCA_008750895.1 of Mirza zaza. Lineage (NCBI taxonomy): Eukaryota > Metazoa > Chordata > Mammalia > Primates > Cheirogaleidae > Mirza > Mirza zaza. The sequence continues at coordinate 101,468 of VSMD01004400.1, read as the reverse complement.
TGGAATAAAACATGGGACTCTACTCTTTGCCTAAGCTTTTCTTTCTTCCTTTGTTCTTTCTTCCTTTTTTTTTTTTAAAAGGAGGGGAGAACTCAATGGTACCATGCACCTTAGGAATAGCATTGAATTGCAAAGATGTGGAAACAACCCAAGTGCCCATCAATACATGAGTGGATTAATAAAATATGATATATGGATAACATGGAGTGCTACTCAACTGCAAAAAACAATGGTGATCTAGCACCTCTTATATTATCCTGCATGGAGTTTGAGCCCAACCCTCAAAGTGAGGTATCACAAGAATGGAAAAACAAGCACCACATATACTCGCTATCAAATTGGTACTATCTGATAAATACTAAGGTGCTCACATGATAGTAACATTCATTGGGTGCTGGTCAGGTAGGGGTGGTGGGGGTATGTAAAGTCACAACTAATGGAGGCAGAGCACACTATATGGGGGAAGGGCACACTTGTAGCCCTGGCTTGGGCGAGGCAAATGCATTACATGTAACCAAAATATTTGTACCCTCATAATATCCTGAAAAAAAAAAGGAATAGCATTGAGACGGAATTTCAGTAGTGTAGCAAGAAAAAAGAACTCATTATTAAGTTCTGTCCCTGTGTTTGGGCTCTGAAGAAGGCAGCCCAAGTAAAGAGTGTAATGCTAAAAAGTTGGATATATTTCAGGGAGCTCATTGTCTTTCTGCTAGCTGCTGTAGCTGCAACTGCTTCTAGAGAAATAACACCTCTCTAAGAGATTTCTAATTGTGTTCTATTGATATTGCTTTGTCAGGGACACGCTTTAAATAAGTGGCCCTCCGTAGGTAGCAGAGATTCTAAATCCTCATTGACTTGCACGGCTCTGTTATATGCCAAATTGGAAATAACATCCTGAAATGAATGTCTTCAAGGAACAAATTCAGCAGTAGGTTTTCATAGATGCCAAAACCTCTCCAGATGGCTGTACTTCATCTAGGGTATTATTGGAACAGCCTCCTCGAGCAACCTAAATCTCTAAGACCGGACGCATATTTACCTTCGCATCATCTTCAAAAAATAGATGCCTTGATTCTTTTCCATGGGATCAAGGCCATGACGGATCGACCTGGCTAGCAGATAAGGTAGGGTGAAAATGAACACCAGGAAGCAGCTCAGAGACACCGTTCAACTGAACTCCTACCGTGTATGCAAATCACTAGTTCCCAGGAGTGACCCAAAGATGGGGAAAACATAGATCTTGCCTTTGTAAGAAGTTGATAATGTAGTGAGGCATGTACTCTATAAAGAAGAGCAATAAGTTTATAGGAATTTAGAGGAGGAACAGATGGAGGAAATTTGGCCATCCCAGCCTGAAGTAGATTTCAGGTATCTGAAAAGTAAACATATTCCTCCTAGAACATGCTACTCAAGGTGTGGTCTGCAGGCCAGCACATGACCTGGGAGCTTAATTTAAAGAAAGGAAAACTTTCGAGCCCAACCTCAAACCTGGAGATTCTCTGGAAAATGGGGCTGGGGGCTCTGTTTTAACAAACCCTCCAGGTGATTCTTGCCTAGGCTAGAGTGACCTTGGCGGTGTATTAGACTCACCTGGGGACTCTGGCGCCTCCTCCTGGCCAGACTGTACTTCAGACCAAGGACATCAGAATGGGGTAGAACTCAGCTACCAGAATGTTTTAAAGTTCTCTGAATAATTTCGACAAGCAGCCGGGGTCGAGAAGCCCTGCATTTTCTATATAATGTAATGATCAGGTTTCATCCGTCTTGGCTTCTCCACTCTCGGAAGGAATTTTGTTGCAAAAGTCAGAGTAGTCAGGATCCTCAGCCCCCAGCCCCATCTCTTTCTTAAGGGGTGGACACAAAGGGTCCTCCAAGGCTCTGTGACATGGAATTGAGCACCTGGAGCTAATCCACTTAAACCAGAGGAACATACCTGAGTTACCTGAGAAATTTTATTTAAAAAGACAACAAAAAATTTAAGCCCCTTCCCAAGTCTGGTTGTGGTTAAGGACAGTCGCTTTGGAGCATGAACACTATGTATTCTAGATAGACCAGTGGTTCTCAAACTTTAGGCACCTCGGATTCACCTGGAGGACTGGTTAAAACACAGATTTTGGGGTTTCATCCCTAAAGTTTTGGATTCCGTACATCTGGGGAGGGGCCTGAGGATTCATGTCGCTAGCTAACAAGTTCCCAAGTGATGCTGCTGCCGATCTGGGGGGCCACACTTTGAGATCCATGAGTCTAGCCTAGCAGGAGGCTGAACTTGAACTTGAACTTGAACATGGCAGCCTAGTAGAGGCTGCCATGCTGGTTTCCAGGATTCTGGTATTCCAGCAAAGCTTGCTATTTTTATGCTCCAAAACCTCAGTATTTTTATTGATGCGATCCTTTATTTCAGTATGTTTTTGAAGTTGAAATCTGCATCATTTACACCTTGAGATATTCCCACTGTATCATGTTCTATATTGTAATTTCAACTTGAACAAAGAAACCCTCTTTAGAGAGCCTTCTCATGTCCCATTTGTAATCCCCTTCTAAGGGATTCCAAGTCCTTGGTTCCTAGTGAGAGCGAGTGCCTTTGCTTGTTTTTATTAGTCATGACTATTTCCTCCAGAGCCAGTTTGATTGATATCTCTTCCTAAACTCTCTGAAATTGGGATAGGGTCAGCTCATTAAGGAAGATGGGAAGAGGGTGTGCTGGAGATTAGGGAAGGAGAGGGGAGGAGGGAGGTCCCCAGGTCCAAGTCCCATCCTTCCCCTGGAGCCTGATCTCCCTTCCCCCAGGGATACAGTCTCTCAGCTCACTGCCCCAGGGAAGGACTCTCTTAGGACCCCACTCCTCTCCATCCCCGGGATAAATTATTTTAACAAACCTGTCCCTGTCATCTCACCTGCAAACACTGAGATGTCCAGGCCTATACCCAAACCTGCCTGTAAGAATAAGAACAGGTGATGGGTGGGTGAGCAGATCCCCATTTTTCATAGGACACATTAGATCACCTGAAATAAATGACAAACACCAGTATGGTGCCACTTTGCTCCCATGTCACAGTCACTGACCTGGACTTCTCTCTTTAAGGCCCAATAGGAATTTAGCACCCCAGCTCACAAAGGGCACCATTAATTTGTTACTTCCTGGGCGGATTGCAAAACTCTCTGGCCAAAATGGGGACTCAGCAAATGCTTCTGTTTTGTGAAAACTCAGTCTCACAGTCTCTGGCCTTCATGTTCTCACCTAGCCTCCCTTTCACCCCTGTTGTCTGCCTTTCACAGGAGAACTGTGAAGTTCCCCCCTTTTGACTCTGGCCAGCCTACCTACCAGCCACTCCGTCCCCAATCTCAGATAAATTCCATCTCCATGACTTTGATAGTTCCTTGTCTAGCAGGTGCTAGACACCTATCCTCTCTGCTTACCTGAACTCAACCGGTTAGGATCTTGCCTCTTCTAAAACCACTATTATCTGAACCACTCTTGTGGTCATGGGTGGTCTTCTGACGTGGCTGTAATTTTTTAAGTAATGTATATGTCCTGGCTTATCAACTAGATCAGGAGTTGGCCAATCTGGCCTGCTGCCTGATTTTGTAAATAAAGTTTTATTGGAACTCAGCCATGCCCATTTATTCACATATTGTTTATGACAATGAGACAGAAACTGTAGGCCCCACAAAGCCTAAAATAGTCACTCTCTTGCTCTTTCAGAGGAAGTTTGCTAATCCCTGCTCTGGATTAGCAGCTAGGTTATATCCCATCATTAAATATAAAATGTCCAGTTTCGAATTTCGAATCAAAAGTTCAGTGTATTATATCTCAAACAAGAAGCACTACAATTTATCAAAGTATGGGCCTAAACTAGCAACACAGTGCTGCCATCCTAATGGTAATTTGCTTATGCCAGCAGTGAAGAAGCCTGAAGAGCGAGTGGTGATGACATGGTGAAAGGCCTTTTCCACAGCTTGTTGAGAATTGAATATTTTTCCTTGCAAGAAGTGGTCCAAAGTCTGGAAGAAGTGGTAGTCAGTTAGTGCAAGGTCTGGTGAATATGGTGGATGACAGAGAGTTTCCAAGTCCAGCCTCTGTAGTTTGAGCTGTGTTGAGCTGTGTTTGAGCTGTGGTCTTGCAAGAGGACCGGTCTGTCTCTATTGACCAATCTCAGCTGCTTAATCACAAGCATCCTCATCATTTCGTTCACTTGGTTGCAGCTGACATCCGCTGTAATTGATTGAGCAGGTTTCATGAAGCTATAGTGGATAATACCAGTGATGGACCACCAAGCAGACACCATTAGCTTTCTTTGATGCATATTCAGTTTTGGACTGTGTTTTGGCACTTCATCTTTATCCAGCTGTTGTGCCAAACACTTGAGATTGTCAAAAAGTCCATTTTTCATCACACGTAACAATACAGTGGAGAAATGGTTTGCCTTTGTGTTAAGACAGCAAAGAAAGGCAAGCTTTGAGATGATTTCTCTTTTGATGCTTATTTAATGCATCAGTGCTTATTTAATGCAGTACCCATCTATCCAGCTTCTTTACCTTGCTCATTTGTTTCAAATGGTCCAGTATTGTCGGAATAGTAACATCAAACCTTGCTGCTAATTCATGTGTAGGTTGAGATGGATTCACTTCCACTACAACTTTTAGCTCATCATCATCCACCTTGGTCTCAGGTCGCCCACGTGGCTCATTTTCAAGATTAAAATTGCCAGAACGGAACTTCTCAAACCATACTGTGTGTTCATCAGCCACATCCTTCCCAAACACTTCATTGATATCTTTTTTTTTTTCTTTTTAGAACACAGGTTCTAGGTATTCATTGATATCTTGAGCTGTCTATGCTGTATTGGTTCCACGACGGAACTCATATTAAAAAATATTTTTGACTTATCCATGGTCTCACAAAAATTGCTCTAAAAAAAAAAAATCACAAGCCAAAACGTGACTTTGAAAGAATGAAGATGTACCTTCACAATAATAATAATAATAAAAAACACCTAAAAAACAAGAAAGGTCAAAATGAAACATCAGAGATATCAACTGTCAAACTTAGTACTTAAGGAAATTGGACATTCCATACTTAATAACCTAATATATTCTTTTATATTCCTCTAAATATCTGGTATGATGTTTTGCATATGGTAGCTAGAATTCAGTTTTGATAATCCAGGCATGAACTTTCCTCTGAAACCATTAGAAAAGTAATAGTAATAAAATAAAAACTTATTTTTGCTGTTGTTATTATTATAGCTACCATATACAGTCTTGTGCTACATAATGACATTTGAGTCAACAACAGAGCACATATACCATGGTGGTTCCTTAAGACTATAATACCATATTGCTACTGTATCTTTTTAATGTTTAGATATGTTTATATATGCAAATACTTACTGTTTGTGATACAGTTGTATACAGTGTTCAGTACAGTAACATGCTGGTACAGGTTGCTAGCCTAGGAGCAATGGCTAAACCACACAGCCTAGGTGTGTAGCAGGCTGCTCCATCTGGGCTTGTGTGTAAGTACATTCTATGATGTTTCCACAGTGATGGAGTCACCTAAAAACATATTTATCAAAAAGCATTTCTGTCATTAAGCAACCCATGTCTGTATTTTGTGGCAAATATTGGACTAAGGTCTTTCACATATATCTCACTTAATTTTCTTAACAGCCCCAAAACATAGGTAGAAGAATCTGCAAGTTGGAGAGGTGAACTGTCTTACTAGGTATGTGACTTCAGCAAGTGATATAGCAAGAATTTCAACTCAAGTCTTTGTAATCTCAGAGCCTTAGTTTTAATGACTAGGTACTCACTGTTTAGTACTAGTCCTTACATACGATGAGAGACAGAAATCTTCAAAAACCCCTATAAATGAGAGGAGGTGTGTAAACAAAACTGGCCTGTGTTTTAAACAGGCTGGTACTAGCATGAAGCAAGTGACCCTGCAAGTGAGATCCTCCTTAAATGTGGTTCCCTGAATCCTTCACTGTGCTACCCTAGTCTCAGCTCCATAAATCTTGCCATTTTTATTATCATCATCATCTTCATTATTATCATTATTCACTCAATAAACCTTTAAACAGTGTAATGTGTTAGTCACTGTGGTAGGCTTGGAGTTTAAACTAAATAAGATATTTTTGCCTGGCTGTGGGAAAGAAGAGTCCATAACCCCAGGTTGCAAACCCCAAAGTTTACAGCAACAGTAGGATAACACGTGGGTGGGCGGGCCAGGTGGAGCCTGCCTCTAGTGGGAGCAGGAATGCCTCTCTGAAAAGGGAGGTTGTTCCATAAAAAAGAATAAAACTCTATCATTTGCAGGAACGTTGGTAGAACTGGAAGTCATTATGTTAAGTAAATAAGCCAAACACAGAAAGGCAAGTATTTCATGTTCTTCCTCATAAGTGAGAGCTACAAAAGTAGATCTCATGAAGCTAGAAAGTAGATTGGTGGTTACCAGAGGCCAGGGAGGGTAGTGGGAAGGGGGAGATTGATTAACAGGTACAAATATATACTTAGACGAAATAGGGCCTGGTGTTTAATAGATCAGTAGGGTGACTATCGTTAACAATTGAATTGGATTGTACATTTCAAAATAGCAAGAAGAGAATAATTTGAATGTTCCTAATGTAAAGAAAAGATAAGTATTTAAGATGGTGGATATCCCAAGTACCCTGATTTGATTATATAAATATATCAAATTATCACTCATACCTGGAAAATACCTATACCCAATATGTATCAATAATTTTTTAAAAATGGAGGCTATTGATCAGCTTTTGGCTGATTCTTGCTGTATAGACGCCTTCTGAATGTTCAGTAGCAGTACCTCCTTCTTCTCCTCCCTCTTCTCTTCCTCTTCCCCCAGAACTATTATTTTTGGCAAGCTGGTATAGGTTGCAGCATCATTATATTTCTCTGCTGAGACAGGAAATGACGCTATCTTCTCGACAGGAAATGGTCATCTTAGACGGCTTCCCTTCTCACCACCTCTTGTACAGTATCCATCACAAAGCCTGTAATCTGGCATCTACTGACTACACCAAACAGGTCCCATCAGAGAAAAAACACAAACAAAAATTCTTACCAGGGTGGGTGAATATTTTAGCAAATTTAAAACACTATAACTTGAGTTTGCAAACTGGGTCAGAAATCCTTTCTCCAATGTTATGGTGTCCCGAGCAAAATGCACATGGTCTGAGGACTTCTTATTTTCTTGTTTATTTTTGTTCATCTTATGCCATGAACGTCCACTAGTGCAAGTGCTTAGGGAGGTCTGGTAGGGAGGAAGGTCCCTGGCTCCACTGGGAGTGCAAGGACCTATAGGAAACACACATGTCCCCAGCTTTTCCATGCACTGACCTGCCCCGAGTGTGTGTTTTCTTTCCATGGCCCCCAGAGTCTCTCCCCAGTCCCACTTCAGTGCAACTGCGTGGTCCAGACCACTGTGCTGAGAAAGATTTGTTGTGCAGTGCTGCCACCTAGTGAGAGAAGGCTGGAATGGACAGCGTAGTGGCTGTTCTCAGAATTCTGTCTCCTTGAATGTTAATTAACCTCTGCTGAAATAAGGCCCTAAGATTTTAAGTCTTATAAGATAAAAACAACTCTTAGAAGACCTCCAAAGGGTCCAAATACTATGCATAAAAGCCCGAAAAATACCAGTGTGAAGCGAATAGCTAGGATTTTGAGAAGCAGGCATATGTGTTCAGGCTAAGCACAAACTGAAACCAGCTCCCTCAGGAAACCAATCTAAATGCACTTGCAGGGCAGGTCAAGGAGAGGAATTCTAGCCTGAGTCCAGAGTAAAGGCATCCCCTGTTTTCAGTTCTGTCTCCTGACTGAATTGGTTTTGAATTTGAAAGAAATATTGACGTGATCTGTCACTTTACTTTTTGCATGTCAAGCTTTCAGCTTCGAAAAATGCAAGAAAGCACAGGCCCTGAGTAGATATGTAGATCAAACCTCAAGAGAAATAGGAACTTTATTAAAAACCTTGTGTCTCGTCCTAATGTGTGCACCCCAATAAATCAGAGCTGATTTATGAACCGGAAGTACAGTGTTTAAGAGCAGACTGCTTTGTGTTGGTATTGTCAGCGTTATCATTTCATTCTTTCCTCTTGGGAGGCGAGTTAGTATAATATTGCCATTGACTACCGTTGGGTAAGTCCCAAAGGTCATTTCTGTAGGGAGATAATAGAGCTTTTCATATGATATTCTTTCAGCTGTCCGGCAGATGCAGAATAAGATGACAAGAGGCCAAAAAAAGTAGTGAATATTTTTATCCTGAGTTGTCATGGCTTGTATCAACTCATTTTTCAGAAAGTCTGGGTTTTTTTTTTCTATTATGGCATTTCTGTCATTTCCTTTGACCCTCTGGCTGGGCTTCATCTCAGCAAAGCAGAAAAAAATATATTTTAAATGGAGAATAAAAAAAGGAGGAAACTGAATGAGGGGAAGGAGCCACGACACAGGAGAAACAGAACTCTGGATTCCTTACTGCTAGACAAAAAGATAAGTTTAGGATTTTCAGGTGGCTGGTTCTGTTATGCCAGGACTAACAGGAATCCTGGAAGCAGTTGTGGTTGGTCAAGGAGCACGTTGATTATCTGGCTCTGGATGCTGTAGAACCAGGCAGTTATCAAGGCAAGAAAATCAAATGACCCACCCATGTAAACATGCTGTACAAATGGACTGTTGTCTGAACCACTTCCATGGGGTCTAGACACCAAAGGAAAACAACTGCTTCCAGAGGAGGCAAGAACTAGGAAGTCATCCTAGAATCAGGGCTCTTTATGTTCCAGGATCTTTAAAAAATGATCAGTAGTGTGTGGGAGGGTGGTGGACAAAGGGTGTTATATGTGTATGTGTGTGCATTTAAAAATAGCTACCTGTCTCGGAATAGCCGTTTAGAAATGAATGCGGAAAGAAAAATCTTTGAGATTCTTAGCCATAAGGGTCCAATTTATGAAGCCAATGTCATCTCTCTTCCCTGCTGGTGTGTGTTCAGTCTGGCCACCCTTTATGCCAAAGACCTTGAGCAGACCTTGGCCAAAACCCCAAGGTATACTCCCGTTCACTGTCAGCAGTGATCTTCGTAATGGATTGGTGCAGGCTGCCTTGCCTTGGGCAGGGTTCATGTGTCGCTCAGGAGAGGATGCATCAGACTGCCGAGTCAGAGGGAGGCTGCCTTATGTCCGCGGAGACCAGTGAATCAGAAAGCCAGATGGGGGCCAGCTCTCAGAACATGAAGAATGGCAGTGCTAAACTGGGAGGGCTTGAGTACGTCATGCCTCCTTATTTTGCTTCTGAGAAAACTTGGGCCCAGGGACGCCAAGGAATTTGCCCACATATCCTCTGCTCATGAATTAATTCTTTCCTTCATTCAACAATGATGCCCCAAGTGTCTTTCATGTGTCAGGCTTTGTTCTAGGTGCTGGCATTGTATGGAGGTAGAGTGTCACGTAAGGAGAGGAAGCGTGTCATGCACGAGTCAATCTAGAAGAAGAATATGACTGAGAATGAAAAGAGTCTCAGGGAAGAAAAAGAAAGGAGCAAAGAAATCCACCTTAGCGCTATAGTTTGGGCACTGATTTGACAATCTTTGATAATTAGAATAACTGCCAGGGTGTGATGGAAGGTTACTCCATGTACCATTTCTTTGCACTCATCACAGTTGCAGTTGAAAGGTAGGATTCCTGATGAGTCTCTTTCTGCTGCCCCAGACCCAGACTGTGTTTTACGTCAAGACAGGGACCTTTCTCAGCTCTATGCTTTATAACCAGACCAGGGAAGAGCACTGGACACATGGGAAGGACTCAGTAAATAGCGATTGAGTGAACAATGGAATGAATGACAAAATGATGAGGGTACCCAAGTTCCATTCTGTAGAACAGGGGACAGCAAACTTCTTCTATAAATGTTTTCAGCTTTGGGGGCCACACCATCCATCTCTGTTGCCGTCATTCATCGCTGCCACTGCGGCATGAACACAGCCATAGATGATACGTAAAAGAATGAACCTGGCTGTGTCCCAATAAGACTTTATTTATGAACACTGAAATCTGAAGTTCATATAGTTTTCATGCTCTATAAAGTATTCTAATATTTTTCAACTATTTAAAAATGTGTGGAGGGAGGAATCATTCTTAGCTTATGTGCTCTACAAAAATTGGTGACGGGCCAGATCCTGCTTACGGGCTGTAGTTTACTAACCTCTGTTATAGAAAATAGATGACTTGTTAGGGTAAAGATCTTACGAGAGATTTTCAGCTGAGCATTCATGTGCTCAAGCATTCGTTACGTCCCTGCTCTCTGCCGGTCTCCGTAGCAGGCACAGGACGTACAAACAGAAATATGATTAGTCACCGATATCCTTGGCAGGTCAGATCTTCAAAGGATGAGTCACAACAGTGTAGTAAATATGAACCCCACAGTCTGTTTTGTTAAGGTATGCGAAACACTCTAAAATTAACTGGGGATTTCTAGATAACACCTTCCAAACATCACAAGCATCTTTCGAACATTCCTTATTTATACACTTGGAAAATCAATGTGATGGAGTGATTCTCCCACTATCTCTAAGTGAATTTGCCTGTCTAGGGCTTAAAAACTTTCTGCTGGTTCTATCTTACTCTTTCCCCATTGAAGAATGCCAGTGCATTTTCAGATAACTTCCTTAGAGATCAGAGAGAAAGATTTAGGAAAAAAAACAAAAAACAAAAAACAATTCTAGCTCCTTTCATTTGGCTTGGGTCTTTCCCAGTCTTCATCTTGATTGAAACTAGAGGCAAAGATGTTATCTCTACATTGTAGTCATAAAACAATAGAATCCCCTGTCTTTTTTATTTCCTGAAGATGGAAAGTGGTCCAGGAAAATATTAATAAAAACAGAAGTAAGATGAGGTTAGAACCTTAAAAGGTTTTGCATAATACTTTTCCTGTTTTTCTGTTTCTAGTCCATCTTAATCCAATAATCTATTACACTCCAGCTAGTAGTGTCTTTCTCCATCACAAACAATTCTGCAATCTTCCAGAATCCTTCTGGGAATTCCAGGGCAAAGGGCCTTAAACAAGAACTTAATTGTCTGGGAGATTTTGTTTGCTTATTAGAACTGTTTGGCCCACAGCATTAGCTGCATGGGGGAATAATTCCCTTAGCTGCCATCGGTTTTACAGCTCCTTGCTCAGAGGACTACAGTTCTTTTTATCCTCAGGGATGCTTGGAATGGGGCCACCCAGAGTGCCAATTTTGGGTGCCTTTAACTGGGCTTAAAGTAATAACTATTTAAGTAGAATCAGTGTGCTTCTTGTCTGGGGGGAAAAAGGCAGAGGGAGGAAAGAACAAAATTTGAGGATGTAATTTGAGATTAATAAATGATTCATTCAACAGTTTTGTATTGATCGTAGCACTGTGCTTGTCATGCATGGTATGCTGTGAAATGTAATTTTAGCCTAGAGTAGCTCAATCTAGTTATGGATATGGGAATTCAGAATACCTTGTCTATAATGGGAGTTTAAAGTCTTTGATGAGTAAATGTAACAGAAGAATGAATAAGCAGTTAAATAATAACAGTGAAGAGTAAACATGAGAAGATACACATTTACATGCATGCAAATGCACTTATTGCTTTGGATATAATTCACACATTATCCATGTGTTGATTACATGATACATGCACATATCTATGCATACATATAATTGAGTTCAGCTGTGGGAGATAGTCATTGAATGATGGAATCTAGCACGCCTGACTTTTCTCAGATTAGGTATCTGGTTGGTACAATGAAATAACTAATATTAAAACCGGTGGGCTACACCAATGAGTCCAGATGGAAAACCCTACCTGTCCTGCTCACCTTGGTATGCATGAATAAACATAGGCATCAGTAAAACAGCTGTTATTTATTTCCTTATCCCACATCTGTCCTTGAAGGCCACTACATGGGCAAGGACCACGGCGCCGGCAGACAATGTTTCCATCAGCAGCAGTTCAGGCCAAGCCTGCAGCTGGCCGAACTGAGGGAATGAGAGACCTTGGAGGGATTGGGCCCCCTAGAAAAACAGGCTCGTAAGTCAAGAGCAGGGTGTCAGCTCCCCGCGTGTATTTCATGGTGAGAGTGAAAGCAGATCTAAATTATGAGTCGTTGAGACTCTGGCTTGGATCTGTTGAATTCTTAATTTGAAAGGAAGCTCTGTGCCGAGGGAGTATATAACACAGGAAAGGGGTAGCCTCAATGACTAACAAAATCAGGGCCCATCAGGACTGCTTGAGTTTACTTAGGTGTATCTGGAAGACACAACAACATTTCCACAGCTGTTTAACTATGTGAAAACATTTTGTGTTTGATCAGCTCGATGAGATGGATGTGATTCTTATTCTCCATTTGGCAGACACAGATAAGGTTGCAATAAGTGGTCTGTAATGTCACACACCTAGTAAATCGCACCGCCAGGGCTAGCGTTAGAGGTCTTCCAACCAGTGGCACTGTCACCATACTGTGAGGGCAATGGCATGCCCCTGCCCTCTCGTGCAGACCGGTTAGTTCGGCTCTCTGTTCAGTCGTGGTGCGCTGCCATCTGATCAGGCCACATGAATTGTACACTGTCAGTTGAAAGCAGGTCGATGTACCTGTGGCCGTGGGGACTTGCTAGGGGCATTGGACTTGAGTTGAGCCTTAAAGCATGGGAGAGGTTTGACTAAATGGAGCCGAGGGCCAAGGGCATTCCAGACAAGAGAAAAAGGTGAGCAGCCGGGAGGAATTTGCATGCTGCTTTGGGGAACCAGGAAGTAGACTAGTCTGGATATTGCAGTGTCTGTGTTGGGGGGTAGCCGAGGGATCTGTAGCGGTGGTTATAGTAACTGGAGTGGGTTTACTCTGGGGCAGGCAGAACCAGACCCCTTGAGGCCCTTGGGGAAGATGGGGGACCGTGGAGGGTGGAGTCTTCCTATCGCCCTGTCCTGGACCTTCTCTTTCCCCCTGCCCTGCAGACTCATACTAGAGGAAATTCATCCACCTATCCATCCACCCATTCCTTCATTTCATGTCATCTTGTTTCGTTCAGTGGACATTGATGATGTGCCTACCATGGTCAAGTCTTAGGGAAGTTACTAACAGGAACCCTCAGTGAACATTCATTGGGCGAATTCAGAAATGAATGAATGGACGAAGGGAAAGAAGCAGGGGTTGGTGAGCGCATTGGTGGGGGAGGAGGAAGTCAGTGCAGAATTCCAGCGTGCTGGGCTGAGTAGATCAGTGTGGCGCTGGGGAAGCAGGCAGGGAGGAGACCATCCGAGGTCCCCAGCAAGGCTGTCCACAGGAGGCGGTGTTCCCGTTGGTTCTTGGAGTCTGGAGTAGAACTTTGCTACCTAGAGAAGGGGAGAATAGGCAGGCAGAACTGAGGGCCAGGGTTTGCAAATGAACAGAGACCTAAACGTTGGGGGGTGGGGAAGCAAGAATGTAGGTGTAACTTTAAGTTGAAAGGGGAGGAAGGTAAAAGCAGAAGATGCAGGGAAAATGTGTCCATGTCAGATTAAATAGGACCACCCAATCCAAGGTCATTTCTACAACAATGGTGTGGCTCTGGGAAGTTTTCTCATTCAAAGCCCAACATTAAGCCCATCTTTCTCATCTTTCTTAAGAAGGCTGAGAGAACATCTATCTAAGAGGCGATGCCTGGTAATTTAAGAAGAAAGGCAAAGGCAGTGATACAGTATAGAAGAAAAGAAAGAAAAGAGCAGATGGTGTTACTGGAGGACTATTATTTTCCAAAACAAAAGCAAGAAATGAAGTATCTTTTAATAGCCGGCCTAGAATGCCATTCTGGGAGCTTAGGGAAAAAAATCAAAATGTATTAAAGCTTTCTCAGACCTTGGATGGTTTATGGCAGCATCTAAAATTGCTGGTAAAATTATGACCTTGTAATTCACAGCTGTGTCATACATTCTCTAGCACACTGTGTAATTTACGGACCAAGCTAGTTGCTTTGAAAAAGAATGGGGGGAAAAGTCACACAACACAAAGTTTATAAAGTGCTGTTATGTTTAATGTATAATGTCTTTAGTGTAAACCTGTGTTAGGAAGAGGAGCATGCTATTGGTCAAGGTTATTATCGCAGTCCTTGCAGTATGGGTGAGAACCTGAGGATTACTTACTGTGCTTACATGTTTGCTGGCCAGGCTACCATTTCCAGAACACATAGTCCACCCTCCCTCCCTTCCCCAAAGAGCCCTGTCACCTTGAACCCCCTTCCTCCCTTAAATAAAACCTGGGCAACTACCAAAGCTTGACCTTGACTCATGCCTTAAACCCTTAACCTCCACTGGAAAACCTCCCTCCCTAGGAAACCAAGGGTCTCTGAGGACAACTTGCTAGAGAGCCACCCATGGGTTTCCACCAAGCTTCTCGAGCCAGCTGGCTTTGGCCCCAGCTGTGGAGCTAGAGAGGATGGGAGCTGGTGGCCAGCTAGGACTCGTGGAGGAGATATCATGGGGAATCTCTGATTTGTACAACTCTCACTTTTGTGGAGAAGGTGGAGGGGGAGAGAGAGGAGACCCCTGGCTCAGTGGTCCAGCGAGAATGGCCCTGGGCCCGAGTCCAGCGACCTCCCTGTGGTCCAGATGGCACTCCTGTCAGCTCTGTTGACCTTGAGCAAGAAGCTACAGTCTCTGGACCTTGTCACCCTCACCTTAGAATAAGGAGATGAGCTCTTGCCTTCACTGCCTAAGGGGGTTATTGTGAAGATCAAAGGAAATATTACATCTTTAATCCTGAGCCAATGACTAGGGTCATTTATTTTCCTCTTACTCTGCTTGTTTCATTCTTTTTCCTCATTTCTGCAGCCCCTTTACTTCAAAGAAGATTTTTGACTCAAACCTCCTTCTTCCTATAAGTGTTTTTGTTGTTGTTCACTCTCATTTCTGTCTTTCCAGTTATTCCTGCTTATTTTCTCTGAGCATCTAAGATATCTGATCATGTCCTTATGTAGGACCTATCCACACTCCTTCTTTGACGTGACCACATGCTTCTCTGGGTTGGATTCTTAATTTTTTTGGCTCATTCCCTGCCTACCCCCAACCCATAGGGCACCAGAGGCCCTGAGAAGGGAGACAGCTCATCACTGAGCAGGAGGAGGACCTTGCTGGGGCATTTGTGATGCAGGTGACCAGAGGACAGAGCTCACTGCTGGGATCCTGGAGAAGGTGCCAGGACGCTGTTCCCATTAAAGGCAGTGGAGCTTGTAGAAACTGCAGCCTCCTGCTGGACCTCCCTGCTTTGGTCCGTGCCGTGGAACTCGCCTAGCTCAAGTCAGGACAAGGGGCTTGTTTTTCTAGTTGATACATTGCATCCCAGAAACCATAAACATGCTTCCAAAATGCCCAAGATAAGGAAGCTCTTGTTTTGTCCCAACATGAGGACAGTTTTATTTTATAGAATTGTGTAAAAGAAGTCTGGACGTCTTCATTTTGTATTTTCAAAATAATTCTATTTTTAAAAATTGACATAGTCATTTAAGAGAAATGGAAGCAACACAGAAAATGCAGAGAAGGGGCCAGGCAGGCTCAGGAGCCAGCCTGAGCAAAAGCGACACCCCATCTCTACTAAAAGTAGAAAACATTAGCCGAGTGTGGTGGCATGCACCTGTAAGTCCCAGCTACTTGGGAGGCTGAGGCAGGAGGATTGCTTGAGCCCAGGAGTTTTGAGGTTGCAGTGAGCTATGGTGACGCCACAGCACTCTAGCCTGTGTGACACAGCAAGGCTCTGTCACAACTAATGGTGATAGAGAGCACTGTATGGGGGAAGGGCACACTTCTAGCTCTGGTTTGGGCAAGGCAAACGCGTTACATGTAACCAAAATATCTGTACCCCTATAATATTCTGAAATTAAAAAAAAAAGAAAACAATGCAAAGAAAAATGTATCAAACAAACTAAAAGGAACAACATGAAACCTTTGCTCATATTAGGTAAAGATCACTCTATATAGATATCCTTCTATGCATTAAATAAATTAGATAGACAAACAGAAATTTATATAAGTTGAGTTCATACTATGCATGCTTTCTTAAAAAATAAAAATGTTAAATTTAAGTTTACTTGAACACAGAAAAAAAAATTGGAGAAAAATGAAGGAATTGCTAAACTTTGGTAATGTTTAGTTCCTAAAGACATGCTGGTACGATTATGAGAAAGCCACTTGGATAAATAATGAAGGTGGAGTCATGTTTTTATTTAACTCTATTTTTAATTTGATGTAATACAGACTAACTTTCTACTGAGGAAGGAGAGAAAATAACCACAATTACATTTCCTTCCACATCCTTTCCCCTCACTTATTAGTTATGTTGTTATTTTCACTTTGTCAGGGTTTTATAACATTCTCTTCTGGGGCCATAGTTCAATTTTATTTAGTCTTAATTAAGTATTTTAAAGTGTTCAGTACTCAGCTAGGTCTGCTTTTTGCATAGCATCTTCTTACTGTTTTAGTTCATGTCATAGTGATCGAGAAACTACCTCCATGAGGCCGGGAAGGAAGATGCCTGGGTAGGGGTTCAGGGTAATGAAGAATGAACGCTTGGGGCAGAGGTGGCCTGAGTGGCAGCTCAGTGTGCTCCCAGGGAGGCCAGGTGGCGTGGGGTGGGCAGATGGCCTCTGGAGCCCCAGTGCCTGGCTTTGAGCCCCTATTCCATAGGCTGATTCCTAGGAGAACTTGGGCAAGCTGCTTAACCTCTCTTTGTCTACACTGACACCTGTAAAATGGGGACAGCCGCAGCCACCTCATTGAAGGTTGCATGGAAATTAAATGAACTATTTAAACATGATAAGAAAGGTATCTGACCCACTGTAGTAAGCTTTTGCTCTTATTACAGAATCACACTTTTTGGAGATCAGTAGCAGGCGGGAAAGAATGCTCTGAGGATCCTACACTCATCTCCTTTCTCTGGACATTGGCAAAGATCTTTCAAAATGTCAACTCCTTTTCAATCAGATCATGTCGTTCATCTCATTCAACTTTTCCCTTCTTAGTCTGAAACCCAGCCCTCCTACGGCCCACGAGGCCTTCACGCCAACTCTTGCCTGCTCCTGCCTGCTCTCCCTCTGTTGGCTGGCGCTTGCCCCTCCTTCCCCCATGGGTGGCACATTCTAACCCTTCGGTTCTCAGCTGATCTGTCACCTCGTTACAAAGGCCAGGTCTGACCACACAGTGTAAAGTGCCCCCCACTGGAGTTTGTTTGCTTTGTGACTACTTGGAGCAATTTGTAATTATTTACTGGTTAGTTTAGTTGTTTAGTTGTGTGGTATGGCTGCCCCACTAGATTGTAACCTTTTTGTGGCTGGGATTGAGTTTGTCTTATGTAGTGTTGTCTTCCCTCATGGCACAAGGCTTTGACCGGCAGGTGCCCATAAATGTCAATTGAATGAAATATGTCTCCATCTCTCTATATGTATGTTTATGTCTGTATCTCCTCTGTATATAGGTGGGCACCGACTATTCAAACCTATCTACCTACCTATACATAGGTAGCTAGCTACTTATCTAGCTATAGAGCTAATTATACAGATATAGATATAGATATTCACTCAGTGGCCTGAATGATTCAGACAACATTCCTGCTCTTTCATCGTTCCATTTTCTTTTCGCATAATTATCTAAGTCAATAAGAATTCGAATCGGGGCTGGGACGTTGGTCAGAGGAAGAGATCTGAAAGACAGGTAACATCGCCGAGTGTCGGTTGCTGGCTGAACAGTGCTGGATGCTTTGTGCTGTATTCCACTCAATCTTTGTAGTAACCTGTGAACTAGAGTCATTTTCTCACTTTACAAATGATGCTGAGAAAGTTAGTACTCAACAGAGCTGGGACCAGAAACACCCACTTGTTAGGTAATGCTGCCTATTAAAGAAGCAGGACTTGGCTGCTGCTAACCAGCTTCAGGTAGACTGCAATACCTGCCAGCCCCTTTCTTTGGAGAGATGAGCTGCACATGCAGGTCCCAGTGAGTCATTTCAAATCACAAGCCAAAACCAGTATGAACCTTAGAAATGAAAGAGTAAAGGAATCATCAGGGTGGGGGTGGGTGCATCCCAAAAGGAGGTGAGATCGGAGGATCTGGGTGGAGCTGAGGAAACATTTGTCAGCAGAATTTCGGGGTGAGCTGGAGATTATGGAATGCTTTTCTGGGTAAAATTCACCAGTCCTAGACCTTCTTTTCCTGAAATGCACTTCGTGGAATGTTGGATTACCTGAAAGTTGGCAAGCATTACTTGTAAAGAGAGCTCTGTGGTGTCAAGAAAGTTCGGGAAATCCTCATTTAATTAAAGAATTTCTTAACAGTAAGAATTCTCAGAGCCTTTAATATGCTGGTGCTCATTGCCAGTTTCCAAGGACAGGAGGAGGCAGCTCTCTAGACCTACAATGTCCTCAGATGCCCTTGAGACTATGTTCTACCCGATGCATGGCCTTTAGGGCATTAGGGAGGGTCTTCCCTCTCCACCGTTCTCTGTTCTCTGCTAACAGCAGGAAGCCCTGAGCAAAGGGAGACACAGTATGGAGGGTGGTAAGTCCTTCCCATACACAGTTTTATTTAAGCCTCAGGACAAACTAAGAGGCAGGTTTTGTTATTCCCAGGAGACAGGCCTTGTAGGTGCCTCAAATGCCCTTGCCTTTTCCTGTCGTGCTGGTGGCATGGCTGGAATTAGCATTGCTGGCATTGGCACTGCTGTGCCTGAGGGATTTCTCCAGGCACTGAAGCTTCTTGTGGGCCTGCCCACAGGTCATAAGTGCTAGGGAGTGAAAGCCCCCGGAACCAAGGGCCAATTGGAAGTGATGGATCAATTCCCCAGCTCCCACCCCTTTGTGGGAAAGCTCTGTCTTGGACACATGGGGCCATGTGTAGACACTGGCTGCCCGACCTCCCCAGCAGGGTTTTCTCTTAGTGGCCCACAGCGATACTTGCTTGTTAGCAAACTCTTCTGGATGCTCATCACCCCTTCTCTTACTGCTCTTTCCTGAGACCACACCCCAAATAAGCTATTCATAATCAAATCCGTTTCTCAGGTTCTGCTGTGGGGAAACCCAAACCAGGACATCCCATTTTATAAAATAATGTTACAGCAACAAAACACACACACAGAGAAACACACGAATGTAAACATTTAATGGGAAAATGACTCTGTGGACAGACTGAGTCTCTAAGAGGTAACTAATGGAAGATATTGCAGGTCACAGCTTATACATGGTAGGAGTAGGGTTAAAATTTAGTCAACACATCTATTGAGCTCCCACCATGTGCCTCTCACATCCCAAATGCTGAGATGACAAGATGAAAAAGACAGTCTTGAAACCTCTGTCCTGAACATAGACAAAAATGAATTAGTCCAGGCCTGTCTTAAAGTCTCTACCCTAAACCACAGTACTCCATAAAATCTCCGAGGATGGACACTCGACCCTCTTTCAAACTGAGAGTCCGTTTTCTGCACCCGACCCATGATGACTTCAGAGCGAGAAGCTGTGGCATTCCATTCCCGTACTGCCCTCTAGTCCACAATAAAACAATGCAGCAGATCAAGGCTTTTTGGTTCATGAAACATGCTGGAGAAAATTGCAAGATTCACTGACTCAGTGATTTTCATGCCCAGTGTAACATCTCTCTTAATTAGTGAGTGGCAATTAGCATTTATAAGAAGAAATCATTCCACAAGGTGAGTCCGTTGAGATGTAACATCTTGCTCCAAATGCTGTCCTCCTGGTGTGAGTGGAATCATTCAGAAATTAGGCATCTTAATAAGCCAGGTGCCCCAGCGTCCAAATGCCGCTGGTCCAGCTGGGAGGCTGGAGTCTGCAACAGGCATAATAAGGGCGTTTACAGGAGTGAGTCATACTTCACATACACTAGCATTTGATCATAGTTGCAAAGTAGCTATAGAAACTGCAGGCTTATGAGAACGATTTTTATTTTTCCTACTTTGGCTATTTTTAAAGCAATATTTCTTTGTTGATGAGTGACCTTCAGAAGGAGAGAGCCACATAATCGTAGAAACTTGACCTGAAAGGTCTACTACTTATACTCCCAATCTCTCCTTCCCTTCCCTCCTTCTTTCCTTCCTTCTGATGAGAAACCTAATCATAGAGAGGGAACATAACTTGTCTAAGATAACACGGTGTGTGGAACACTCCTGAAACTGGAACCTACTTAGTTCTTCAAATCGTTATACAGTTTTTTCCATAGCTTCCAGAAACCTTAGGTTCTTTTGGCTTTTTTTATTGTCTTCTTTATCTCTCTCAGCAGTTCTGATATAAGAATCATCATGAAAGGAAGTCTAAATTGTCAGCCAGTGTAAGGTTTTGCATTATCCACGAACTTTTGCCTTGTGGGCTATGCTCTCAGCACTCTTAAAATAGCCATAATTGGTCCCACTAAATGATGGTGATTACTTATTTGCCTTTTCTCATTTTTGCCTTGATTTATTATTATTGTTTGCGCTTCTTTAAGGGAGGGGCCATGTCTTACAGCGTTTCTGGCTCTAATAGCTCCCAGAAAATAACTTAACATGTAATAGGGATGCGGTGACTTACTGCCGATCAATTCATTTCATTTATCTGTATTTTTCCCCTTTGCTTACTGAGGCTGAAATCTATGCCCATTTATTTCCTCCGTTGGCTCCCCGTGTCTATCAGTGAAATGGCTACAAGGAAGGCAGTTGATGGAAGAAGGCAAGACTGGCCTATTTCTTATTAGATAATCAGTCCAGAATAATGGTGGTTTGATTTTATTTGCAAACCTACACCTTGGGCAGTTGGTGAAGAAAAACAGCCCAAGCAACAACGCGAGTGTGGCGTTCACGTACATCCTCAGCTCGTCTGTGGCAGGAAGGAAGAATCCACTCATTGCTAATGATAAAGTGGTAGAACTGATTTATTTATTTTCCCATAAATCATATCTTGGCAGGCATTTTCATAGTCTGAGACCCACTTGCTGGAGTTTCTCTTATCGGTGAGATCGTTCCTGTAGTGAATGAGCTGTTTCGTAGCCATCAAGCATAGCTACCTAAGTGTGATCCATCTTCATCAGCAAAGTAATATGCTGTGAGGTCTTCCCTGACATTGTCTGCAGCCACGTGGCCATTAAGCAGATGGTTTTGGGCCTCCTGCACTGGGCCTGTGAAAGGGTAGAGATTCCAGCCTCCCGTCTCCTGTCATTCACAAGTCCTGTGCAGAAGAGGGTGATGGGAACAGAATTGGTACATCACTGAAGCCTGCCATTCTTATTCAGATTGGTGACTTCCTTGCACTCAGGGACAGATTGTGGTTACGGATGCAGGCTGAGATTGGAGATGGATTATTTCACTAGGCAGTGCTAAATGTGGGTTTGACCAGGCAGCCAATAGCACAGGGTCTTGCCCAACAGAATATTGTAACCGCCTGAACCACTTGGCAAAGGCCCTTAACACAACAATGAGTTTATGAACTAAGTCCAACTTGTATTCGCTTCCTCATTCCTTCAACGTATATTTATCGAGTGCTACCATACACTGGACATTGAAAATGTGAACACAAGTAAGGGGACGGAAGTCATCACTCCTTTACTCATAGGAGAAAATGCTGAAATAAGCACAGGAGGCAAGGACTTTGGAATTACAAAATGGGACTTGCAAATGTGTTTGTGGTTGGAATACATCAGTTTATGCCTTTAGCGTAGCTCTTTATTCAAGACCAGTTAGAAGCAGGGTACAGTTAGAGTCTTTCTCCTCTCAATTTGAATAACTCTCCAGTCCTTGAATGTCTAAACCAGAGGTGTGCATCAGCCTTGTTCAGCAAGGGCAAAAAGGATTGTAAAAGCAATTGCAAAGTTCCTGGCTTTGCTTCTTGGCACTAGGGATTATAGACAAAGAAGAGGGACAGAGACCCTGACCTCAAGGAGTTCAGAGTCTATCTGAATAGAAATAGTTTATACATACCTGAATTAAGCTAGAATAACAAAAATAGCATGGTATTAGGTACTAAAGTGAGTGTTACAGGGAACAGAAGGAATTAACAAATGTTGCTAATTACAGAATTCTACCTTATGAAAGGTAGAAGTACCTGTTTTTAAATTAAACATTCCTTCCTCCCTCCAAAATATCAACTAGATCAGATGTAGAAAAACTATGGCCTACAGGCTATTTCTGGTCCATCACCTGTTTTTGGAAATAAAGTTTTGTTGGAGTGTAGCCAAGCTCATTTGTTTACGTGTTGTCTACTGCTAGTATTCCCGCTGCAAAGGCCAAGTCAAGCATTTGCGACAGAGGTCGTGTGGCTCACAAAGCCTGAAATATTTATGATTTGGCCCTTTACAGAAAGAAATTTGCCAACCCCTGATTTAGATTATCCAGGTTGATCTTTGTGTTAATTTAGAGCTCAGAACAAAACCTAGCTGAGTATGCCTGGCAGCAAATGAGTCCCCCCCACAAAAAAACCCAAACATTTCATTTTCCTTTTCCAAGTTGACTTTAAATTAACGTTGAACATCAAAATTAAACACAGCTAACTCCTGTGATATCTGAGGCCCTGGCGAAAATGTTTTTACTGACCTGAGAGTCCGTGTTATGCTTTCTGCCTTTATAGAGAGCTAAATCAAGAGTGCCCTTTTGGAAGGAGTACCTCTGTTCTTTGTAAACTATAATTGAAGATATAATTCACTGTGTTCTCCAGTCTTTATTCAAAGCCGCTGGCACAAAAATTCTGCTTGAATTTAATTTTAGGATAAAGCTGATCTCTGAATTGGCTTTATAGGTTTTCCAGGTTCACAATAATCATAACCCAGTGTGTTTCTCTCTTGCCACGGGCCACAGGAAATGCAAAGCCAATTTCAGAGCTGAACTTAGTAGTAGACTCATTACAGGTGCCAGGGCTGAGGAGGGGGAAGCAAGAGAGAGGCCCCCTGGGGGTGCAAAATTTAAGGAGACCCTTATTGTCAGGGTTGTGCAAGGCAGGGTCAGCCGTAAAAAAGAGTGCCTCCTTAAATTTTGTGTCTGTAGTGCCTCTCTGTCACTCTTGTCTGGGTGCTGGCAGGTGTCTGGTAATATCCATCCCTTCAAATTTTGGATGATGAGGTCTGTATCCTGATTTTCCCTGTATATAGGTTTTACTCTTTTTTTTTTTTTTTTGGCTAACCATGTAATCTGATTCAGGTCCTCCCTGCAGGGGATGGGGGTACAAATCTCAAAACCCAAACCTGTGGGTACGTCAGTGACCAAGGACTGCCATCTGTCCCCTATGGGTCCAAGTGTCAGGCAGGAGGGAAGCTTGGAGCCATGTGTCCGCTTCCCAGCTGGTGTTTACCATGGGAAGTGGGATTAGGGAGGATTATTCCAGTTCTGTTCTTTGAGCTCAGGGTTTCATCTTGGGGAAGAGGAGGGGAGATTGGACCAGGTTGGATTCATTTGCCTGCCACATCCCCTATGGTGCACGAGGACAGACAGAGTCTCGGGGGCCATGGCCTCAGAAATGAGAGCAAACTTAGGGACCCAGAGGTCGGTCACGTTCAATGCCAGCCGACAGTGAGGGGAAACGAGGAAGGAAGGACAGAATGATTAGAGACTGCTTCACCCCGCAGATGCTTAGTTCTCAGGAAGTAAGGAAGGAGGTCAAGGAAGCCGGCAGGGGCAGGACATTAACTGGACATTAGGAAAGATTCTCTTGGATGGTCAAACCAAAGACTAAGGCATAGTGTCTTTTTCCCTTGTTGCTTGAGGCCTGTGCAAATGCCACAGGCTTCTAGTTTCTAATTTTAATAAGAGTTGGCCTGTGGGGAGGTGACCTGGAGGCATTAATTCACATGGTCTGGAATTCTGGGAGTGAATTATAGTACGAGTAATATGTGCCTGGTCATAGATTCAGCTTTGACACCTGTGCTCCCTATTTCAAATCACAGACATCGGATGACTCACCTGTGAGCTAAAAATAGGGCCATCATTTGCCCACAGGCAGAGTTAGGTTTTATTTCATTACGTGCTTCACAGGTGGGCTCTTTCTGTTCCTTCCTTTGTGCCTGCCCCCCTCCCCCATGGCCAGGTGCTTCAGAGTCTCTCCCCTCCCCCAGTCAACATTTCTTTCTAACTGATGGACAAATGCCCCCCAGGGAGATGTGCATTTTAATGAGGACCAGTCCATTAGACCCAAGGAAGAGGGGCCAAGCGCCTGGGCTTCAGAAGAGACCAGGAATGAGTGTTTCTGTAGCACCTTCTGTATGAAAGGCATTTTACAACACATGTGGACCAATTTATTGTCACAGCCACTTAGAGATATGATTATTATCTTTATTTTTTTACATACAGTAAGAGGCTTGCAGGTATCATATGACCAGCCCAGGTTCTCTCAGTGCAGAGGAGCTGAGTCAGGATTCGAACTCACATCTGTCTGACTCCAGAAGCACAGGTCTTTCTTTCATATGCTGCCATGCTTACGGAGGACTTTCAGGCATCAATAAACAAGAAAGGGAAGAAGAATAATTTTGGGGGGGGGATGTTCTTGGCCTAAACTAAAATGATGTAGGTAGTTATCTTCCCTATTTTAGCTAAATCCGATTGTATTATAGATTGTTAGCTGCTCCACAAAACTGTAACTTCCTTGAGGACAGATTTATAGCAAATCACATATCTTCAGGATGCCTGGTCAGTATCAGGCTTATAGTAATAACAATGGCAAGCACTTATTGAACACTTACTATGTGCCAAGAACAGTTTTAACTGTTATAGATACATTAATTTAGTTCTTACAACAACCCTATATAGTGGGTTACTGTTACTATTCCCATTTTATAGTTGGGAAAACTGAGGACCTCTGAGTTGAAGGAACTTGCAGTGGTCACCCCCAAGCAATGGCAGAGCTGAGATTTGAATCCTATAACTCTGGGTCCAGTATTCTGTCTCTCTTCTAAATAGGTACTCTAATTAAGATTTGTGACTGAATAAATGTACTACTACTTTTTACAGGGCCAAGGGAATAAGACATGACTTTATTGACAAAGTTGATTGCATCTGAGTTCATTGCTTGGTCAGTATTTTTAAATAAATGAATGAATATTCTAATGTTATTTTTTTCCTGACCACTTTCCTCTCTGAGACACAAGCCCATCACAGAGGAGAAGGAGCCAGGGGATTTTTGCAATGACTGTAGATGAAGGTCAGTGCCTTCAGAGATACATAAAGGCTTCATGCTTTATTTGATGATAGAGTCATTTCTGGCAGACTGTATGGGGTTGCACTGTGGGACACACTGAAGGTGGGGGGGGGTGCAAAATGTGGATGCAATTTAGGATAGTTTTTTTTGCAATAGACGCCTGTCCAGAGAAATAGGCCCAAATTCGTTTGCATGCGTGCATATGTTTGCATAGAATTCCCTTTTAAATATTTTAAACTTATAAGAAGTTCTTTCTTGTGATGAACAGATTTATCTTGAGACGTTTTCCCCATTTTAAGAGTCAGGGACTTGTGGCAGGGTTTGAATAACATTCCCAAGAGCACATGGCTTATACATGGGGATGCCAGGACCCAAATCCCTGCAACTGGCCCCAGAAGCCACATGTATTGCCACACGAGTGGGGACTTTGGCTAGCAGACATGCTCCACGGAGGCAGGAAGGGTTTTTGTTATTTCAACAAAAGATTGCCCAGTGATCATGGAGCATTTGGTGACAGAATATAGACCAGTCTGGCTGGGCCCTAGAACCTTCGTAGATTTTTGGAAGAGAATTTGCTGAGTGTCAGTCTCTGTTCAGAGCTTTGCAAACATCATTTAATTTACCTAGATAGTTCAGCTGTGAAAGTAGCATCTCTATTTTAGAGATGAAGGAATCATGGCTAAGGGTCACATAACTTGTTCAGCTATGCAGCTGCTGGTGGCAGAGCCTGGGTACAGATCCTTCACTCCTTTGATTAAACCAGCCATGTCTCTGAGCTGCTGAGGTTTCATGCCCCTACCACCCATTCAAAATTGGGAGGGAATTTATAGTGTTACAGCCGATGATCTCTGTTTGAGGCATCGAAGCGAAACTCCCCCAAGCTGGTACAAGCAGCCTCGGTTTGAATACCTCAGGCTACTGGAAGATCACTGTCTAATGTGGCATCCCATCTCAAGGTTATTAATGAGGTATATTACATATAGTAAAACACATAGATATTAAGGGTGCAGTTCAGTGAGTCTGACAGGTGTATGCACCACTGTAAAATGGTCTATCACCCATATCAACATAGAAAACACTTCACTGTCCTGAAACATTTCCTTATGTCTATTCCTAGTATCTGCTCTCTTCCCTTCAACATATGACATCATTCTCTTGGTTGCTATCACCATAGATTAGTCTTGTCTGCTCTCAAACTTTATATAAAAGGAATCACATAGGGTATTTTCTTTTCTATCTAGTTCCTTCCACTCAGAGTAAGGTTTCTGAGATCAGTATATATCAGTAGTTTGTTCCTTTTTATCAACAGTAGTATTCCATTATAGGGATATACCATGATTTGTTTATTAAATCACCTGTTTTTCATTTTGTTTGTTTCTGACTTTGGATTATTTTGAATAAAGTTATTATGAACATCCTTGTACAAACGAGATTTTGTGGACATATATATTTTATTTTTCTTGGGTAAAGACTTAGAAATGAAATCTCTGGGTCATAGGATAGATGAATGTTTAACTTAATAAGAAACTACCAGTTTTCCAAGGGAGATATACCGTTTTACACTCCTACCTGTGATGTGTGAGGGTGCTAGCTAATTTGTTTCTTTGTCAACATTTGGTAGAGTCAAGTTTTTAATTTTAGCCATTCTAACAGATTTGTAGTGGTATCTTACTGTAGTTTTAACTTGCAGTTCTGTAAGTTCTTTATCATATAAATGTATTACAAATATTTTCACCCAATATATGACTTATCTTTTAATTTTATGGTCTTTTGATAAGAAGTTTCTGATTTTAAATACATCTAATTTATCAGTCTCTTTTAAAATAGTGAGTGACTTTTTTGTCCTATCTAAGAAAGCTTTGTCAACCCCAGTGTCCTCACTCTCCTAGTTTATTTTTTGAAGAGTCTTTAGATTTATCTTGTACGTTTAAGTCTGTGATCCATCTCAAATGAATTTTGTATATAATGTTAGGTGAGAGTTGAGGTTCATCTCTTTCCCTTTACAGATATCTAATTTTTTCAGCACCAATTGTGGAGATGACTTTCTTTTTCCCATGGAAATCATATTGGTGCTTTGGTTATAAATCATTTGGCTATATATATATATATGGCTCTATTTCTGAGCTCTGTATTTAATTAATCAATTGATCTTTTTAGGGGCCATAACATATTGTCTTCTTAGCACACTATAGCTTTATTATTTTTATTATAGAATGGATGTTATAGTTTGTGAACTTTCTGATACCTATTAAAATGTTCATATGATTTTTTAAAAAAAATTTGTCAATGTGGTGAATTACATTAATTGATTTTCACTTGTTAAATCAAACTGTTATTTCTGGGATATCATCCACTTAATTAATCATGATGTATTATTCTTTTTATATACTGCTGGATTCCTTTTACTAGTTTAAGGATTATCATGTCTACGTTGATGAGATATATTGGTATGTAATTATTTTTTGTAATGCCATTATCTATTTTTTCTTGTGTCAGTTTGAGAAAGTTATACTTTTAAAGGAATTTGTCTATTTCATTTAGTTGTCAAATTTGTAGACATACTATTGTTCATAATATTTTCTTATTATCCTCCTAGCGTCTGTAGGACCTGTAGTTATGTTCATTTCTGGACAATATTAGGTGTTAAAAAGTTAGTCTCCCATCAATTATTTTATTTTAAATACACTGAATTTCTTTCAAGTCAGTAACAGGCCATTTCCTTCCCTCTTCAGGATATTTGTCGTTCTGTTCCCTCAGTCTGAAAAGCTTGCTGTCACCACGCTTTTCTCTTTTCACCTGGCTATCTGCTGCTCAACCATCAGGATTCAGAATTACTGTGAAGCTCTTTCTGATACGCACATCACAGCATTTTCCACACACATACACATCCAGGTCCACGTTTATGTAACATACACATACATGCACACTCAGATTGCTGCTTGTTCTTTTTCATTGCAGCACTTTACCCAAATTATTAATCAAAGTTATGATAGAACCTTTACATTGCTTTCTCTCCTATTAGACTATAAACTCCATTAAGGCTGGGCTTGTATAGTTCCTATTAATCACTGAATACCTAATACCCAGCACAATGCTTGGCACATAATAGATGCTCAGTACATTATGGTTGGGTGAATGAACTAATGTACATTGAGAAGAAATGTTATTCCCTGAAAATCCCACCTAATAATTTTAGCTTTCCTAGAGGGCTGAAAAAATAGATAGGGACCAAATTATGCGGAGCTTTGACTAACAGTTTATAGAATCTAGATATTTTTCTGTTTGTATTTTTTAAATTAATTAATTTTTTATTTCAGCATATTATAGGGGTACAAATGTTAAGGTTATGTATATTGCCCTTGTTGCCCCTTCCCCCTCAAGTTGGAGCTTCAAGTGTGACCATCCCTCAGATGGTACGCATCGTATTCAGTATGTATGTATATACCCATCCCCTTCCCGCCATCTGCCCGACACCCGATAAATGTTATTCCTATATGTCCACTTAGGTGTTGATCAGTTAATACCAATTTGCTGGTGAGTATATGTGGTGCTTGTTTTTCCATTCTTGGGATACTTCACTTAGTAGAGTGGGTTCCAGCTCTATCCAGGAAAATACAAGAGGTGCTATATCACCATTGTTTCTTATAGCAAATGGTACTCCATGGTATACATATACCACATTTTATTAATCCACTCATGTATTGATGGGCACTTGGGTTGTTTATTTTAATGTTTGCCCTCTCTCTGTCCCTGCTATATTTTTGTTTATACTCAGTGCCCTGGGCATGGAGACTGTCTTAGTCAGCTTGGGCTGCCAAAACAAAACACCATAAACTGCATGGCTTAAGCAACAGAGATTTATTTTCTCACAGTTCTGCAGGCTGGAGGTCCAAGGTCAGAGTGCCGCACAATCAGGTTTGGGTGAGGGCTCTATTTCTAGCTTGCAGACAGCCGCCTTCTTACTGTGTCCTCACATGGCAGAGAGAGAAAAAGAGCAAACTCTGGTGTCTCTCCTTCTGGTGGTACTAATCTCATCCTCATCATGAGGGGCCTTCCCTCCTGACCTCATCTTAACCTAATTACTTCCCAAGGCCCCGTCTGCAAACACCATCACATTGGAGTTAGGGCTTCAACACAGGCATTTGGCAGGGAGTGAGGGGGTCCACATAGTCTGCAGCAGAGACCTAAGAGGGGGCTACAGTTGGTAGTGAGAGAAGATGCTGAAAAATATAGGACAAAGTGGTATGGGAGGAGAGGAGCTCTAACAGTCGTCTCCTCCCATCTGCTCTGGAAAAGCCCAGAATCCCTCCTCTGCCTCAGTCCTACATATAGGATAGGATTAGCAACGGATTTGTGTATCTGGGGTATGCTGCTAGTGGGAGGTGGGACAGGAGGAGTGGGACCATCCAGTTTTCCTCTCTAGGTGGTCATTGCATCCTATAAGGGAGTCCTCCCCATGGATCCTCAATTGTCAGTCAGGATCACTAAAATAAAAGAAAGAACTCAAGGGGGCCCCAAACTGCAGCCTCTCCCACACCCCATTCTCTACCACCTGATTTGAGAAATCGCAGCCTTTTCTCTTTCTATCCCCCTAAACCATGTCCAAAGGAGCTTAGATGGTTATTTCCAGAATGAAGCTGATTGATCAGCTTGGAGGGCACAGTGGATCAGAGCGCTCCCCCCTCCCTTCTGAACCGCTTTTCTGACGTGGCCGCTGCATCTGTGGGGTTCTTGCAAGTGGGGCTAGTGGGTGAGGGA
Organism: Mirza zaza; assembly: GCA_008750895.1. Classification (NCBI taxonomy): domain Eukaryota; kingdom Metazoa; phylum Chordata; class Mammalia; order Primates; family Cheirogaleidae; genus Mirza; species Mirza zaza. Next base: position 71,557 of record VSMD01004400.1, on the reverse strand, counting down.
GGAGAGTGTCTACTGGCTCCATGAGGACGTAGATGCTGGTGACCTACGCCGTGCTGGGCAGGGGGCCTGTCTGCAGCACAGGTCAGAGGAGCAAAGGCTCCGTTAGGTTCTTCTAAGTCATCAGCTTGTGCAAGAAGGGAACTGCGGAGAGCCGGAAGCCTAGCCCGTGTGTGCTTCTGCCATGATCCCCAGTAAGATTCTGGTGTACCATCCCACCAGCGGCACCGGCGCAGAGGTTTATAAGCCCGCCAGGCGCCGCAAAAAATCCCTGGGGGATTTGTTCCAGAAAGGCTACCGTGTGAAGTCTGGGCCTGCTGCTCTTGAGAAGGAGGAACCACAGAGCTTCTGGCAGTCGTTGGTGTCTTGCAGCAGGGTTTGCGCCTCTTGGGGTAAGGTCTCTCCTAGCCACGCTTCTTCCCCTCCCAGAAGTATCCCATATTCCTGCAGCCTGCCTGGGGAAAGAAGTGCTTTCCCTATGGGATGGATTTGGGTTAACGCCCAGTGGAGAGGTGTGACAGCCACCTGCTCCATCCCTGTTTTCTGGGCATACCCACTGAACTCAGATGTGCTGGGCCAGGCAGAAATATTATCCTTCTTTTTTAGATGGATTTAACTGGCCTCTAGTGCTCCTGAATGGTATTGAGCTATTAAAGAATATATTTCAGAAATGTTAGGGAAAGTTTGGCAAACGATGGGAATAGCCTGCTTTCTATTTATTAAGTGGCAATAATTTCCAGTGAGTCAGCGTTTTCAGAAGAGGCATTTGGAGTTATCCATAATATTTTTTTTTTTTTTCAGGGGCAGCAACGAAAGCCGTGGTTTATTTTTTTCTGTCCTTACACTGAGCCCTGGGAGTGTGATCTTGCCAGTCTTGGGTAGTACTTCATTATTCTTAGTTTATGATTCAGAGATCATAAGAACAGTTCTCTGGGCAGATTTTCTTTTCTCAGCTGCTTTCCAAAAGGGATTTGCTTTTATTTGGGCATCCATAATGTATAGGAATTTTAAATAAATGGCTTAAATTTACATTTCTGAACCTTAAAAGCCTAGTCTTAAGGAAGGATAGCTTTTATTTCCAGGAAGGTTAGCAGTACAAGGAGCTTCTTTAAAATGAAGTATAGTCCCTTTGAAACCCAGCTTAAGATTCTGATGTGGATAGGCACAGCTCAACTACCTCTGCATTATGTCATTATGCACAAGAACATTCCAATTAGCAAGAAAGTGATAGGTGAGTTCTAGTCAATCTTTTTTTATTAGAACTGGCATAAAAGGTTTCCTTTGGCTAAATATTCATGCCTCTGTGTCTGTTACCCTGGAATTGGCTGGCCGGATTGCTATATTCCCTCTCCCTTCATTGCAAAGAGAGCCACTCTCTGTTTTTAAACATCTAGCATTGGTGAGGATCCGTATTAACATAGCTAGAGAGAGGAGCATAAATGGTGGCATTATTAAGCAAAGAGCAACTAGACTATTTCCTGTGAAAAAGTTGAGTAATTGAGTAAAACCATGGGTTTAACTTAGTATCCAATACCCTTCTACCTTTTCCTTGGAAAGGATTTCTCATAAATGCATCCATCCATTTTCATTAGTGAGTGCTCACCGTGTGCCAGCCATCACTGTTCTAGAAGAGGTGCACTCAGGGGTGAGCAGGTGAGTGAGGCGTCTGCTCCTATGGAGCAGGTGTTCTGCTGAGGGTCAGCAGGAAACACCTGAACAAGCGACCAAGATCATTTTAGACAGCACTGCACACTATAAATAGGCTAACGGTGGTGGAGGGCTGATATTCCAGATTGGGTGGCTGGAGAGGACCTCTGTGAGCCAGGCTTGCAATGATCTGGGGGAAGAACATTCCAGAGAGAAGACATGAAAGAGAAGCCCAGAGCTGAGGATGAACTGGGAGGATGGCATGAGGACAGGAAGAGCAGAAACGAAATGAACAGAGACCCGATCATGGAAAGCCTTCCATAGCGAGATGAGGAACCTGCCACGTATTTTTAGTGAAATGGAAGCCATGGGATGGTTTTTATTGATCTGAAGGATGTTTGCAAAGACCATGCTGGCTGCTTTCTGGAGAACAGCAGTGGTGCCTGGTGGGCTGGGGGTGGGAAGTGAAGCAGGAAGACAGTGTGTGGGGTCTGGGTCCAGCTGGAGGTAACAGCAGTGTGGACCATGGTTCTGGTAGTGGAGAAGGAAAAGATAAGTTGTTGCATGTATATTTAAGAGGTAAAGTCACTATGACTTGTTTGTTTACTTTTTAAAAATTTGTTTCTTTACTTTCTGGCTCCTCTATTCAGATAGAAGACCCTGGAAGCAGGAGCTTCACCCCTGTGCCTTCAGTGTCCAGAATAAGCACTCAGTACGCAGGCCTGGGATGAGTGAATGAATGCATAGGTGACAATCCCAGTCTGAATATCAGCTGTTGTGTAGGATTTGTCAGGACAGGAATCAAGACCAGGATAAAGTAGGGAGCAAAACAGCTCGAACAATTACCAGGGGAAATGACTGTGAAAAGTTCGGATGAGCAAGCACTGTTTATAGAACCACGCATGTTCTGGCTGGAGGAACAGAAAAGCCTGGGGACATTTGAGAGCGAGAAAGACAGTCCACTCCCTCCATCTGGGAAGGAGAGGCTCAGGTTCCCTCTGTGCTGGGGCTGGGAAGCAGGTGGCCCCAGCAGTGACTGTGCTGGGATGGGAGGTGGGACCTGGTGATGGCGGCATGGAGCAGGGACCACTCTGAAGAATCCTCCCGGGCGTGTGTGTATTCGCTCTAATCTCGTACTCCTGCCCTCAGTTTGATCCCTGGGTGCTGTAAGGACAGATGACAATGACTTTGTCAGACCCCGTGAAAATAATTGCTCTTCAGGATTTGCGTGGGGGTGCAGGGATTGGAAACGACAGAGGTTTATTGGAACCTTTCAGCTTTTTGGATTTAAAGATTAGGGAGTGAAAAGAAATGGAAAATAGCAAATTGAAAAGCCCTGGCAGGCTTTCCACCATGGGCTGGGACGTGTTTGCTGTTGCGTTTTGTCTCGTCCTCTCCCGGGACCTCGTGTGCACCAATCTCCCGAGTTTTTTCTGTCTGGGAATAACAGGAACCCTGATCAGTGAATGATTTATCATCCACCTGCTTATCCCTCCATCTCTCAGGGTAGCAGTTCTGCTTCCAGCTGAGAAAGGAATCCTAAACCCCTGGTCTGTCTGGTTGGTCATTGCTGAAATTCCATGGCACTAGTTATCAGCACAACTCAAACCTGGCTGCTCAGGCTCTGGGGCACTGGCTGTGGGGTCCTCCTCGCCTGGAGCCAGTGACCTCAAGTAACTGAATTTGGGACAGAGGCACAGGACTCAGAGCTAGAAAACCTGTGCTCTGGTCTTGGCTTGCCACTGACTTTATAAGAACTACAACAAGTAGTCATGAATAAAAATAGAAATTTTAATATAAATGTTACAAAAAACTTTAAAACTTTAGAAAATTAAAGAAACCCCAAATTCCTGCCTCTGTAACACAACTACTGTCATGATTTTATGCTTTTCTTCTACTTTTTATTTTTCATATACCTATTGTTTTCATAGTTTTTATCCTAGGGAACATGCAGTTTACATCTTACTTATTTGTTTGGTTTCAGCGTTTTCAGTTTGATTTTTTTTTTTTTAATGTTTGTTTGGTTGGTTGGTTTTGAGACAGAGTCTCACTCTGTCACCTGGGCTACAGTGCAGTGGCGTTATCATAGCTCACTGCAACCTCCAACTCCTGGGCTCAAGCAATCCTTCTGCCTCAGCGGGGACTATAGGCATGTGCCACCATACCTGGCTAATTTTTCTATTTTTTGTAGAGACAAGGTCTCGCTGTTGCTCAGGCTGGTAAAAAAATGTTTTTGTGGCAAAGAACATATAACATAAAATTTGCCATCTTAGCCATTTTTGAGTGTACAGTGCAGCAATGTTAAGCATATTTGTATTGTTCCAAAACAGATCTCCAGAAATTTTTCATCTTACAGACCTGAAACTCTAGAGTCTACACCTGTTAAACAAACAAAAACTCCCCTTTTCTTCTTCCCCATAGCCCCTGGCAATAATCCTCATTCTAATTTCTATATTCTACTTCTTTAACATTTTATCACAAGCATTTTCTTTGTTATATTTTTCGAACATGTATAATATCCTATAAGGAAGATGGACTATAGTTAAGAAGACCTATTATAAGATACTAAACTGTTTTCTATTTTTCTTGCTTAATGAATAATTTTTGCAATGAACATCTTTGTTTCTGTAGCAGTTTTCCATATTTTGTTATATTTTCTTAGGCTATATTCCCAGAAATGGAATTAGTTTGATTCATAATGCCTAATTACTTTTTGAGAGGGTTTTATCAATTTATAATTCCACAATCAAATTATAAGGCTATTTCATTGCAGAGTCACCTCCACTAGGCAACACTCAAATATATTGCTAGATAAGTAGAATAAATGCCATGCTTACTGTATTTTTATTTAATTTGCATTTTTAAGCATTTTCCAAGAATACAATATATTGTTATTAACTGTAGTCACTATGTTGTACAATAGATATCTTGAACTTATTTTGTCCCATGTAACTGAAACTTTGTATCCATTTACCAACACCACCCCCCCTTCACCAACCACCCAAGGCCCTCATAACCATCTTTCTACTTTCTAGTTCTAGCAGATCAACTTTTTTAGCTCCCACGTACGGGTGTGATCATGTGGTATTTGTCTTACCGTGCCTGGTTTATTTCACTTAACACAGTGTCCTCCAGGTTCATCCAAGTGACAGAATTTCCTTCCTTTTTATGGCTAAAGAGTATTCCATTGTGTGTATATATCACAATTTCTGTATCCATTCATCTGCTTTTGTACATGTAGGTTGATTCCATATCTTGTCTATGATGAATAATGCTGAAATAAACATGGGAGTGCAGATATTTCTTTGACACATTAATTTAATTTCCTTTGGCTATATTATCCAGTAGCAGGATTGCCAGATTGTATGGTAGTTCTATTTTTAATTTTTTGAGGAACCTCCATACTGTTTTCCATAATGGCTGTACTAATTTACATTCCCACAGTGTACAAGGGTTCTCTTTTCTCCACATCCTCCCCAACACTTACCTTTTGTCTTTTTGGTAATAATGATTCTAACAGGTGTGGAATGGTATCTCATTGTAGTTTTAATTTGCTCTTCCCTGACGATTAGTGATGCTGAGCATTTTTTATATACCTGTTGGCGATTTGTATGTCTTCTTTTGAAGGTTCTTTGCGCATATTTTAATTGGGTTATTTATTTTCTTGCTATCGAGTTGCTTGGGTTCCTTATGTATTTTGGATATTAACACTTTAAGACATGAATCATTTTAAAATATTTTATCCTATTCTGTAGGTTGTCTCTTCACTGTTGATTGTTTCTTTTGCTGTACAGAAGCATTTTAGTTTGATGTAATTCCATTTGTCTATTTTTGCTTTTGTCCCTGTGTTTTAGGGGTCACAGGCAAAAAATCATTGTCCAGACCAATATCATGGAGCTTTTTCTCTGTTTTCTTCTAGTAGTTTCACAGTTTCAGGTCTTACATTTAAGTCTTTAATCCATTTTGAGTTGGCTTTTGTATATGGTATGCATTTCTTTTATTTTAACTAAGTGTGATGATTTCTAATGGTTGTTTACAGGTACATCTATTTCATGATGTACCTGTTTATGATTTTTGCCTACATATGAACTAATGACATAGCGTTTTATATACATACTTTTGGCATTACAAAGAATTGTATTATATTTGATTATTTTTCTTTGGGCATTATCTTTGTTATTATTTTTAAACATGCAGAATTTTGATGTTTTTATGATGGCTGATGTGATATTTCAAAAATTTTATGATTTCTTTTACATCTGAGTGTAGAAATTCTTCTGAGAGGGCTGATCAATACATACCTAGACTTTTTCAGTTTTCTGTACTTTATTATTTATATTTCATTTTTAATTCATCTCAAATTTATTTTAATTATGGGATGAGTTGACTGTTTAAATTGATCCCCATTGTTAACCAGTTATTCCATCGTTATTGCATAATGATATCTCCCCTTTGATTTGTGTTGACTTCTTTATTGTATGTTACATTTTTCTTTATGCAATGGAGTCTGTTTTTATGCTATTTATCTTTTTATCCTTTTGTTATTTTCTTATCTATTGTTTTGTGGTAAATGTGGCTTAAATGATTTGTGCATTTTAGAATTTTTTGAGATTTCTTTATGGCGTTATTTGTGGTCAAGTTTTGATACGGGTCAATGATAATTATTAATGAATGTGTGTGTTCCTAGTATACTTAGTAATATATGTGTGTGTCTATCTGTCCATCCTTCAAGTAGATGTAGATATGAATATATCCCAAGAAATTAAATGTTACACAAATATATTTGTCCTTATTTTGGGCTAATTGACATCATAGTTTATGAAAAAGGAACATTAGAATTTTCTACAATAATGTGGCGATGTCAGTTTTTTGTTTGATACATTCTTGTCAGACTTGCTTTATTTATCTCAAAAGTATAATCTCAGGTGTGTAAACTTTATTCAGTTACATATTCTTAGTGGATTGTAATATGAAGTATTCCTTTTTATTTTTTTTATAGTTTTTCACAGTAACTGCTATTTTATTTGATATCATCATTGCTCTGCTTGTTCCTTTTTTGCCAGCATTTGCCAGGTACATAATTTCCATCCTTCTATTTCTAACTTTCCTGTGTTTTGTTTTCCCTGTATCTCTTATAAACAGTATGCATCTGGAATTTGTTATTATTCTTTGTATATAATTTGAGTCTATGTCTTTTAATAGACCAATTTAACCCATTCAATTTAATAGTGATTACAAATATATTTGAGTTCCTTTGCTGTTGCAATTGCATTTTCTAGTTAATATGCTTTTTATCGTCTCTTTTTTCCCTTTAGTTGAATTGATTACATTTTTTGTGTTCTTCCCCTTTTTTGATTAAATTCCTTTGTTTTTTTTTTTTCTCTAAGATTTGGAATTTATAATTCCAAATGTATTCTTAATTTTTGATATATTTATTTAAATTTAATTTTTTTCTGTTAATATATATGGTTAGTAGTATCCTCCATTGAAGCAAGACAAGAATTTTATCACCCTTTTCTTTTCACCACTGCTCTCTCTCCTTCATGTTCTATGTAGTTTTAGAGATTTTAATTTTAGATCATTGTTATTATTTATTAGTTTAAAAATGCTCAGTCAACACATAGACTAATCAGTTACTTTTATCTCTTTCCACATTGCTTCTTGTATCTCACTTCTTTTAGATTTTTTTTCCAACCAGCTAAGTATATATTACTTGGTTCAAAATAAATTCTCTTGAGAATCGTGAAGATATCCTTCCTTTGTGTCCTTGCATCCAGTGCAGCCAGGAGAATTGTGACAATAATTTGATTCTCCTTGCTTTGAAGGGATTTATTTCTTTACATTGATGTTATGAAATTTCACTATGATATGCCTGAATTTAGGTCTTTTTAAATTTAACCTGCTGAACACTTAACAGAGCTTTCTGAGAATGCATTTCATTCTTTTGCTCTAGGAAATTTTTATTGTAATATTATTTTAAATGTTTCCTGCTCTATTTCCTTCATTTTCTCCTTTTGGAAACTCAATTACATGGAAGTTGAAAATTGATACCTGTCTTCCATGTCTCTTAACTTTTCTTTTGAACTTTTTATTCCTTTGTCCCTTTGCTTGAAAGGAACACAATTTGATAGTCCAGCCCTCTAGTTTGCTGTGTATCTATGTCCATTCTTCTAATAAGTTGGCCTTTTAAGGTTTTCATGTCCAAAATTTTAATTTCAATGATTTAGAATTGACTTTTATTAACGTGACATATTTTCTAACAGCTCTTTATATTTTTTTATTAAATGTTTTCTAAAACAGTTTTTCTCAATTGCTTTGTTAATATAGTAGCCTTAAATGTAAGTTTTCCTTCAGTGCAATATGTGTCTTTCTTCAAGGAAAGCTTGCCTTTCCTCAAATGTCTGGTGATTATTTTGTGCTCATCTTTGGATTTGAGATTTTCTGTTTGCCTATAACTAAATGCTGTCTTTTGTAGTTTATCTGGGGAGTACTGAGGTATGCTGCAGTGTGTTTCTATCTAATAGCTGTGTCTTAACAGCTCTGGAGATAATGTGTTTTTTTCCAGGAATTACCAGTTCACTTAGAATATTGCTCTGTTTTAACAACTCAAAAGCTCACACTTACTACTATGTACTGGCTGCTCCTGTTTGGTACCCCAATCATTCAGTATTATTGTCACAGCCTTCCTCTTCTCAGTATCAGTCACTTCCTTTCACATTTTGGACTGGTATTTTTTTCATCTTCATACCCCACCACCCCTACCAACTTTGACCTTTATGGAATTCCTCTTCAAAATTTATTGACCAAAGATATTTCTTATATTCTGTTATCATTGAGTGTGTGTGTGCATTTTTCCCCACTATGGAGATATATATGTATTTTTTTCTTTATATATATATTATACACATGTGAAGCTATGTTTCTCAGCTCTACCAAGTTAATTTCCAAAAGAATATTCACTTGTCATCTACCAACATTTTGTCATTTTCTCTTATGTGTTGTAGTTTCCTGTTCCATTCTTTTATTCTTGTGGGATTTTATTTCCCCCCACCTCTTTAGTATTATTGTAATGAGGTTTTGAGAGGGGGCAGAGATAAATCATTGTGTTCAACCTGCCATGTCCAACCAGAATAATCTGGATTATTATTTTAATTCATTGATGAATTATACATATTGAGATTTCATATATAATTTTAGTATCTTTGATCTTAATGGTAGTTCTAGTAGAGAGGCTTTTTGACTTACAGTGGGGTCATGCCCTGATAAACCCACCATATTGAAAGTTGAAAATATTGCTGAAAAATAAAAAAGCTGAAAATATTGTAAGTTGAAGCGTATGTAATAAACCTAACCTACTGAACATCTTAGCTTAGGCTAGCCTACCTTAAACATGCTTAGAATACTTACATTAGCCCACAATTGGGCAAAATCATCTAACGCAAAGCCTATTTTATAATAACGTGTTGAATACCTCATGTAAAAATTTATTGACTACTATACTGAAAGTGAAAAACAGTATGGTTATATAGATACTCAAAGTATGGTTTCTAGTGAATGCGTATCACTTTAGTACGATTGTAAAGTAGAGAAATTGCAAGTTGAACCATCATAGGTTGAGAACCATTTGTATTTTGTTTTTGTTCTTTGAGAGTCAGTTTTTGGTACTAGGTTTATGCGTATTTTATAATATATGTTTAGTAGCTTTCCATCTCTTTTTGTGTTATGGAACAATTTACAATTTTAATAAAATGTGTTTTAAAGAACTTAATAATAAATTATATGGGTGCAGAGTCTTCGAGGGTAAGCTATTAATATATGTTTCAATTTATATCTCAATTATTATCCTATAATGGTTTTCAAAGTTCACATTTTTCAGAAAATCTTTTCTCTCGCTGAGGTTTTCACAGTTTTATTAGTATATAATTGTGCATAACTTTTTTTCTATTTTTTTTATTAGATCAGCCAGGATTTTATTTTGTTTGTTTTCTTGTTGCTACTATTTGCCTTCATGAAATGATTTAGAATTTTTTATTACTTTTAGTCATTATTGGTTTTCTGGTTATTTAATTAAATTATGTCCCCTTTCACCATCCTTTCAAGAATAAAAAGCTAGAAATCATCTTTCTCCTATTGTCAAGATTACTTTTCCCCTGAAATCTTAAGCTGAATGCATTATTTTAGAAATAATCTCTTATTGTATTATTGCTTTTTTCAAACTTATAGTTAGCATGTTCTTTAAAATTAACTTAAGTAGACAGGCAGTGTGCTTGGTGGGTAGATTACTGGTTTTAAAGTACTTGAGCGATTACTCAGGAAAAGGGGAATTTGCTGTCTTGGGGAAGAAAATTAAGATTTTTTTTTGGAACAATATTAGCCACAATAAATAAATACATCAGGATGGATTAACAAATTAAAGGTCAGAAAAAGGAAAGAAAAGATGTCCTAAACCAGTGGTTCTCAAACTTGGCTGTATATTATAAGGAGAATTTTTAAAAATTCTGATCCCCAGATCAATTAAATAATATCTGGGGGTGGGAGGCAGACATCCATAGTGTTTTAAAATCCCCTAGGTGACTGCTGTGGCAGCAGTCTGGGAGTCACTGCCCTGTAGCCTTGTCTTCCCAAAGGGTGGCCTTCTGACCAACAGTGCTGGCCCCAGCCCAGAGTCTCAGGTGCCATCTCAGCCCACTGAATGAGGCTCCGCAAGTTTACAAATCCCAGGTGATTTGTGTGGACAATGGATTTTGAATAGCATGCCTCCAAAGCGGGTGTAGCAAATTAATTTTCATGAATCAAATTTTACTAGACTATGAGCCACACCTACTTGTTTACCTATTGTTTACGGCAAAGTTGAGTAGTTGTGACAGAATTTGAAACATCTACTCTCTGTTTACAGAAAAATTTTGCAATACTTCTCAACCTTAGTGTCTCACCAGAATCACCTCAGAATTTTAAAATTCCGGCTGCCTGGCTGGACCTCAAACCCATTAGGTCGTATGGGGGAGGGGATGCTGAGGCCCCAGTGTCAGTAATTCTCAAAGCTTCCCTGGTGATTTAAATGTTCAGCCAAGGTTCAGAACCAGTGTCTTAAAAGTACAAAGAGAAAACGTAGATGCAGGAAAAAAAAAAAAAAAAAAACTGTCTGCTTTATGGGGATGGTCTTTGTTGGATAGTGAAAAAAAAAAGAAAAGAAAAGAAAAAGAAACAGTGATGGAAAGAAAGACTGATATATTTGACCATATAAAAAATTTTAGAATTCAGGAAAAAAAAACCAAAGCAAAACTTAAGCAAAATTTTAGACTGAGAAAAACACGTTAAGGAAAATTAAAAGTAGAATGAGGAACTATGGGAGAAAATATATGCGGTACAATATCCTCATTATAAAAGAACTCAAATATATTACTATGAATAAAGCAAACACACAGGTAAACTGGAAAAGGCCACTATAAAGCATTTTAAAGAAGAACGTAAAATAACTAATAATTATATGAAAAAATAATTAACTTCATTTGTTAAGATAGAAAAGCAAAATGAAACAGCAATGAGCTCGTATGTGGGGGCCTATCAAATTGGAACTCTTTCCCTCCATTCCTCCCTTCTCCCTCCCTCCCTCCTTCCTTTCTCCATGGCAGTACTCAGTCCAGTGGGGAAGTAGGCAAAAGGGCATTTACGTACTGATGGTAATGCCAATTGTTAGGACATTTTGGCAAGGTGTATTACAAGTACTGAAAGCTTGCCTGAGTCGTAATGTTTAGAATCGGAAGTGACTGGCCAAAGTCTGTACAGAGCAGCAGCTACAAGCTTGGGCTTTGTGGAGTTCAGCACAATTGGGGTGAAACTTGGCTCTATTGCTTACAAACTGTGTGCTGGACACACCGTCTAGTCTATTTATCCTTAGCTATTTTCTTCTGTTGTATGGGTTAAAAAGCTAGAGTTTAAGGTTTGGGCATGTCCTAAGTAATTACAAATAGAAGATGATCAACAATAATAGATTTACATCATTGTCAACATCATTGTTTCACCAGTAATTTAAAATAGCAGCAATACTGTATGCCAAGTGTGTGTGTAGGTGCGATTGTGAGTGTGGGCACTTGTGTGTGTCTTTCTGGGCTTTCTGTTGCATCTTGATGACTTTCCTGTGGAGTTGTGTGCAATCCTATGCTGTTTTAATTCTAAAGTGTCATATGTTAAAATTGCCATTTGTGGAGCACCTCCAGTAGGCCCACGTGTATTAACAGAACACTTAATCTTCCGGGATACACATCTCCAGGGGAGGTATAATGCCCATGCCCGTGAGGCGGTAACAGTGGAGAACTCAGGCTCGGGTGCAGCTAGATTAGAAGCCTCAGCCCACCTATGGGAATGCTGTAGCTAGATGGCCCTTCAGAATCACCCCAAACTGAGGCAAGGCAGCTGGCCTTTGTCCCCATATCAGCAGGCCCTGGTGGAGGTCACCCCTGGCAGTGGGTGTAACCCTGGGTAAGGCTGCTTTCTGGAGCAGAAGGCAATTTCTATAGAGGGAACAGCTGTGAGCCCTTGGCGGGCCACGCTTCAGGAGCCTGGGACAAATAAGAGCCCCCAGAGAAGGGACCTGGGACGTACCCCACAGCATCCACTGCAGCTTGTGTGTATTATTCACTTAATTCAGGCCCAGGTTTGATTCGCTAATATTTTATTTAGGGTTACTGTTATGAGTCATTAATGTGATGAGCCTGCCTTTTTTTTTTTGATGTGTGGGGTACCTCTGTCCAGGTAATGCCAACTTTCTAAACCAATACAGAGCACAGAAAATGAGAGATAAGTCCATTTTTATGACTTGATCATACAATAAAGAATATTTAGAGAATTTCACTATTTCTTGAAAGTGTAAAGAAATTCACTCGTAAAACTATCTGGATCTGGTACCTGTTGGGCTTTTGGTACATACACATTTTCTTCTTCACAACTCTGTTGTAGCCATTTTATATCTAATATTGCCCTAGAAAATGATTTTATTTCAGAAATTTTTATGGAATAAATAGTAAGAAGATAGTATAAGGTAGAGAAGATGAGTGATTTGTCTTTGAGGATTTTCCCTTCCCACCTTTCGTTTCTTGGCCTCATTTATTAACCTGACGTTGCGGTGTGTTCTCCTTGGGGCCTTCCTGGGTACAGCAGGAGCAGCCACTGGTTAAGGCTTTTCCCCCATGGGCTGCTTTATAGTCCCTTTGTATCTCTGTCAGGGGATCCCTCAGAACTCATGGCTTTTCCCTTTAGTAAGCAATATGTAGTCTCTGCATTCCATTTTGTTTTTTTGTTTTTTGTTTTTTTTTGAGACGGAGTCTCCCTTTGTTGCCCAGGCTAGAGTGAGTGCTGTGGCGTCAGCCTAGCTCACAGCAACCTCAATCTCCTGGGCTTAAGCAATCCTGCTGCCTCAGCCTCCCCAAGTAGCTGGGACTACAGGCTACCATGCCCAGCTTATTCTTTCTATATATATTAGTTGGCCAATTAATTTCCTTCTATTTATAGTAGAGACGGGGTCTTGCTCTTGCTCAGGCTGGTTTCGAACTCCTTACCTGGAGCAATCTGCCCGCCTTGACCTCCCAGAGTGCTAGGATTAGAGGTGTGAGCCACTGTGCCCGGTCCATGTAGTCTCTGCATTCTGAATGCAGATTATCTAAACTTTAACTCTCTGCTACCTAATTCTTTCTCAAAACTCTAATTCACTCATTCAGTTCCAAGAAGGATTTATTGAGCATGCACCTTATGATAGACATCCTACTGGAAATACAGCCATGAACAAAACAGACATCAGTCCCTCCCCTCCTAGAGCAGATGTTACAGATGAGGAGATGGAAAGTAAATGGCATGAAGAAGAGGCTAGGGCTCCAGGCGGAGGAGAAAAGTAAAGTAGGCAAGAGGAATAAAGGGTTTCAGGGGCAGTGTGGGAGGAGGTACAGGTTTACACACGGTAGCCAGGGAGGGCCCACTGCCCAAGTGACATTGAATAAGAACCTGAAGGGGGTGAGGGAGTGCACCACCCAGACATCTGGGGGACAGCAGTCCAGGCAGGGAGCCCAGCATGTGCAAAGGCCCTGGGACAGACCATGCCTGTGTATTCAGGGATCTCTGTGTATTAAGGCAGCCAGGTCAGGGGGAAAGTTGTAGGAGTAATAGGAGGAAGCCATCAGATCCTAAAGCAGATGGTGTTGGTCCGGGGGTGGCATCACTTTAGGTCTTTGAAGGACTCTGACTTTTACTCTGTGTGAAATGGGGGGCATCAGACGATTTCGAGCAGAGACCACAAAGGGTGGGGTCCAGGGCAGAAAGCATTTGGGAAGCTGTTCTGAATGGTTGCCTGAGGATGCATGCTTCCGACCAACCATTTCTCCAGATAGTCTGGCTTGATCTGGGAATAAAAGGCAGGCTGACTTTTTTAACCCATCGAGAACTTTGTTTACTCATTTGTGTTTATGAAGCCCAGTGCTGTGCAAAGCAGTCAAATAAGCAAAGCCCACCATTCTTCAGCTCACAGTCTTCCTCCTGCATCGCCCTTGGTCTCTTGTAGGGAGACACCTTATCCAGTCTCCATGCTGGGAAAAAGCTGTTCTCCTGGGACCTGGTTTGGTTTTTCTTTTTTTATATATACACCTTAATGTTATGCTGTCTCCCTGTTTGCTTTTGTTAAGAAGGTGCTCAGAGGTAGATCTGCAGTTTATCTCTTGCAAGAGCTTGGGCCTCTGCATTCATTTTTCTTTCCAGCTTTATTTTCATATACCTCAATTAAAAGAAAAGCTTTTACTCTGTTACACTTCTGTGAGTCACTAAAATGTGGCAAGCTACAAACAAGCAACAGATATATGACACAAATGCCATCACTTAACAATGTAAAGAAAAGCCCAGTTTGAAATTTGGGTCATTTGCATCCTATTTTTAGTTCTATAAATAAAAAAATTTAAATAATTAAAAAAAATGTATATGCCACACAGAATTTTCAGGATTAAACTATGAGTGGCTAATACATTACTAGTATGTTATGTCTTCTTATAGATAATGATTTCCCCACTTATCTGTGGTTCACTTTCCATGGTTTCAGTTACCCCTAGTCAACTGCAATTTGAAAATATTAAATGGAAAATTCCAGAAATAATTCGTAAGTTTTAAATTGCACGCCGTTCAGAGTAGTGAGATGAAGTCTCACGCTATACTGCTCCATCCCCTTGGGACGTGAATCCTCCCTTTGACAGGTGTCCAGGCTGCCCAGGCTGCCCCCTGCTCGTTCTTTACTTGCTCAGTAGCCAGCTTTGTTATCAGATGCCTTGTGGCGGTATCACGGTGCTTGTGTCCAAGTGACCCTTATATAACTTAACAGTGGCCCCGAAATGCAAGAATAGTGATGCTGGCATATCATTGTAACTGTTCTATTTTATGATTAGTTATTGCTGTTAATCTCGTACTATGCCTAATTTATAAGTTAAACTTTATCATAGACATGTATGTGCAGGAAAAAATCATAGCATATCTAGCCTTCAGAACCATCCGCAGTTACAGGCATCCACTGGAGGTGGATAGGGGGCGCTATTGCATCCCTGCCCGGTTTCTGTGCTGTCAGCTTTTCTACTACAAGTTTCTACATCTGTTATTTTATCTCACCCCCAATATGCGATGGTGGTGCCAGTTTGACATCGACAGTCTAGGTTGGGCTGCATGTGTAGGACAAACAGTGGAATCTGTTAAAAGTTTGCTTTCCAGACTTGCCCCCATTCTGATATACTAAGTCCGGAGAATCTTTTTGAGAATATTTTGCACAAACTGGGCAAACAATATATTTTTTGAGACCATGGATATTTTTAAAAACATTCTTTTGTTACCTTTACTCTTGAACAACCACTTGACTGAGAATAAAAATAAAATCTTGGATCATATTCTGTTTGTCTGAAAATTCTGAGTGTTGCCCAATCATTGTTTAACACTTAGGGACATTAGTTACATTAATGGTCAATACCCTCTACCCCAACATTGTTGCTTTATTTGTATTCCTTACTTGATTTTAACACTTAAAATCCGAAAGAAAAAAAAAGCAGAACAAGGTCTCACCCCCTGGCTCGGAGCTGTCAACTCGGTCCGGCTATGGGTTTAGTGCTGCAGTAAGCACGTGGTCTGGCAGTGCTTAATAAAATGCTCCCGGGAAATATACAAAAGAAAATGCCCTGGGAGTGGGTGTGATATTTAGTGTGTCTCAAAACTGCGATAATCTGCATTTTGTAATTCATTCTCCTGTGTGATATTTGAGATGTTACAGCCCATGATTAACTCAGAATGTCTTTTTACTCATGAGTTTAACCTCAACAGAAATATAGTTTACTCCTGCCTATTAAAGCACCATAATAATTTGTATTTTTAAAAATCCTTCATTGTGTTTTCCTTCTCTGTCTCTCTGTCTTCTACCACCTGGAAACACTGAATCTTCTTTTCCATTCAAGAGAGGTTGCTGATCTAGAAAGGACAAACATTTATCTTAACACTTAGTAAAAGTGGAATTATACAAGTTTTGAATCCTGAATGTGTAGGGCACGATATCTTACTGATCTGGGTTTTTTTTTTTTTTGATTGGGAGAAAAAATATAGAACTTTGTAGAAAACAGATAACACTGTGGGCTGTACTCTTCATTTTATCAGAGCCAAAGATAAAGATAAAGAAAATCCATCAAAGACATAAGGTTATCCGATTTATTCTTAATCTGCTTTTAGTGCAAGAGTTACCCCAAGCTATCGCAATTCCCAGCATTTTTCAGAGACTAAATCCTGCCAGACAACTAGGCACTAAGAAACAGTGTTTTAGCTCAGAGATCACCCAAGGGCAAGCTCAGTGACCTGGGCTCTCCCCACCAGCCCTGCCCCTAACGTGGCTCCACACCGGCCACTTTTAGAATGAGAACATCAGTTTACCAGCTGACATTAAACCAGCCAAGAATCAGAATGAAGGAATACATCCGAGGTACCGGCTGGTTTACCTTCTGCAAGAGTTTTATATCCCTTTAGCCCTGGGCAGCTGTAAATCAGATGTCAGACTGTGAACATTAAAACCACGCATTGAAAATAATGCGTCTCTATTTCATTTCTCTTTCCAGGTTTGAGATTTTTAAGAGCACTCAGACTGATACAGTTTTCAGAAATTTTGCAGTTTCTGAATATTCTTAAAACAAGGTAAGATATGTTTTCTCATATATTTTTTTCCCTCATCTCAGTTCCCAATGCCAAGTTGTAGATATCAGGTGTGTTTGTTCTTACCATCGTAACATTGGAATTATATTGTTCACAGAAAGAGTGATTTAACATAGAGATGTTGAGAGAAAACCCCAGAGTAGGATTTGAGTTGTTCTCTTCCTGCAGGGCCAGGGGGAAAACAGCTGTGCACGTGGGGAAGTCGGGCTGGGTTTGGGGACATGTGGCTGACGTTTGGGGACCCAGTGGGGTTGCTCAGAGATGACCCCTGGTGCCAGGGCAGAGGTGGATGAGGGAGAGCTTTGCTCATTGATCAGGAGGTCCTGGCTGCCAGGTTCTAAATCGCCCCTTTATTACGTGGCTAAATAAGAAATTGAACCCAGTCGTAAAGGCAATAGAAGCAATGCTGTGAGAGGCAATCACAGACCTCATACGGCAAACAGGAAATCATTTCATTTCAAAGCACATTTTTAGAGGTTCACTTTATATCCATACAGCCCTTGGGGCTTGATCTGTGAATTGCCTTTTGGGGAGGACCTAAAAACCTCCTGCCGAATGCACCGTGACTACTCCTGCTAACTGTGTTATGATCTGGAAAACATGACTGGACCAGGAGGAAAATCCCCCCGAGGGTCTCGTTCCTGATGACCTGCCGGTTTGCAGAGCTGGCCCGAAACCAGGGCTGTCTTGATGAATAAACTAATAAAAGAGGTTAGACGGACTCTAATGGAGAATAAATACAGGCCATAAATTTCTCTTCTAGGAAATTACACTTTAAGAAGCTCACTTCTAATGTTCCATTTCCTCTTTGGTTGCCCTTAATGTGCTTGATAAATGATTAAAAACAGGACACCTATGCACTTTGTGATTTGTAATTAATATACCTGCATTTCTGAGAGTGTGAATCCAGAATCATGTTCCAGTAACAGAGACCAGGACCCAGCCTCCTGAACCCAACACTTCCACCAAATATAACCAACTTTGGCTTCCCCCTTTGGGTGGCAGTGTGTTTTTTGTTTGCTTATTTTGTTTTGCTTTAATTCCAAATTGGTTTCTTGTCTTTTTACTATTCATCTTTGTGAACGTGAGGTCAAATTCACTTCTTATTAGCCAAGTTAAAAAGAAAAAGGGCATCTAATGCCATTGATGTCTTTTAAAATATGTTCATGACCCCGAGGTAAGAATGTATCAGTTCTCTATCTGTTAGTGATAATGTAACATTGTTCATATATAGTGGATATCATTATTCTTTCTATTTTCCGTTGCGTGACAATAACCCTGATTTCTACCTTTTTATGGCTCTTCTATGCAAAAGAATCATAGTACTCTTGAAATTTAAATGCTCAGCAAAGCTAACGTCACTAATATCTACCTATGTCAGATTTGCTCCACTAGACTGTATTTTTTTCAGGTAGAATTGGTGAGCGCCCAGTGCCAGGCATAGGATCTTGTCCTTAAGAGACACTTTTTTTCTTCTAATGTGGATGGTGTTATGAGGAACCCTTCATACTCCAACATCGTGCAGTGTCTTTCTCTCCCTGCTTCACATCTACCTCATAAATTCAGGAGGTTTTTATTCTTTGACATCAGCATTTTACTTAAGAAGATTCTTTTGCTCTGAGAAATAATGAGGAGATAACTGTGCTCTTGCCTCCTTGTGTACTCTGTGGATGTCTTCTAGACTTCAGAGAATGATGGGCCATCTGAGTATCTTTTTCTGACCTTTTTCTAGTATACCCACCCATTTCCTATTCCTTGGAAAAGATTCCTTTCTTCCCTTTGGATGCAGGAAAGAGCCCTGGTGAACAGTCTGCCTGGTGACTGTGCAGTTATGGATGGTTCAATCTCCCAGTGCAGAGGGACAAAGCTGAAGCAGCCAGCCAGTGGAGGAGGGGGAAAGTGGCCCTAGGACAGAATCATGGGGTGACAGCTGGTCAGGCATCTGCCACCCTGGCCCCAAAATAACATTTTCCCAGAACTCCATTTCCTGCTCAATTAGACTCCTGTTGTCAGAGGGTGTTTTTCATCAACATACAACTTGAGTTTTCCAAGTTCCCATCACTCTGGTCCTGACCAGGTGATTGAGTTAATTTAACAAGCTTGATGTGAGCACCTGTTTGTGCCAGCAGCAAGGTGGGTACTAGGATAGAGTCCTGCCTTCAAATAGATCACTGGGGTGTGGTTGATGCTGATGTGAGTGTGCACAGGGGGTGGGCGGCACAGAGGAGAGTACTTAAGCTGGGTTTGGTGTGAGTTTTGGGGCAATTAAGGATATTTTCAAAGAGAAGGGGGTGTTTTAGGTAAGCCTCGGAAAAAAACCAGGTGTCATCCCAGTGGACTGGGCATGGGAGGGTTAGGGAGGGTGGGGCCAACTTCTAATTAAGGACACTACAGAAAGTACACAGGTGAGAGAACATGGCCCTTGGGGGACCCTTGAGTAATTCTGTGCTCCCAGACATTGCTCCCAGATGTGAAGTGGAAGAGGAGGCACAGATAGGTCACTTGGCATGGATTAAAACTTCATATAATTCTAAGAACTCTAGAAGTCCCAGGACTGCTCACTGAGCCCATTTGCCCTCCAGGTGCCTGGCTAATCTCTGCTTCTTCCTCTGGGCACCCCTAAGCACCATCCCTGAAGCTATGCCACAGAGAAATGGAAGCCTTGGCTTCTGTAGGGCTTTGGACTTTGCATGACTCTTTATAACTCCTTTGTACTCTGCAGCTTTCACGGTGGTCCTTCCAGGAGGGCGGGTGAAACCACATGGTCATCTTTAGGGAGATGCTGTCTTGCTTTCTCTGGTGGCGCGTCCCTGCCATTCTGTGGCATTAGGTAGGGATGGAGGCTTTGCAATGTGATTTGAAATCATGATTTGGAATTGCTCTTTCCTTTTTTGTTCTTTGGCTGCCTTGCTCAGCCAAGAGCTGGAGGAAATGGTGCAGAGAAGCACATGAGGGTGGGAAGGAGAGGTAAGAATTGAGAGAGCAGCAGAAGGGGAGCCGGGGTGCACAGGATTAAGTGGGCAAGTCAATTACTTGAATCCCCAGACTGTAGGCCAACAGAGGACCCAGAATACTCTGCAGTCTGAAGTTGGCCGGGTAAAAACTGGAGGCAAGGAGACTCCCTCGCTGTCTAAGCTGTTGGAAGGTCCTCAGTTGCTCTGCAGACTGGCAAGCTGACATACAGATGCTACAACACGAATTGCATGGTCAGAGCAAAGTAAGCCGCTCTGTTTAAAGGCTGTAATTCCACATCTCATTGACTGTGGAGCTGTTGATGACTAAAGCATGGATCATCTAACAATCTTTTTCAAAATGGGTATTGCTTTGTTTCCTCTAATTATTAAAATAAAATATGCTCATTGTAAACACTGCAACAATATATTAATAGAGAAAGTGTAAAGGATAAAGTAAAATGGACCCCACGCCACCCCACTTAGAGGTGACTGTTGCTATCCACCAAGGCACTTGACTTCCCACCTAGCATTCCATTATCTGCCTGGGCTCTCACTGACTTAGCCAACACGTTTTTAGAGGGGGCATTTTGGAGACTAAAACTTTACAACACATATGACCTTAGAAATGGCACCAAGGGAAAGTTTGTAAAGAAGAGTGTTCGATCTGGAGATTGGGGTGTGCAGGGAGAGGCCCGATCCTGAAGGCTCTTAGATTTGTGGATTTTACTGAGAGCAAAAGAGCTGTTGAAGGATTTTAATCAGTAGAGCAAATGCGGTCAGATTTACATTTTAGAAGGATCCCTTATTCCACCAATTGTGTAGAGTGGGTTTGAAGCAGCTAGGACCTTAGAGACCATAAAACCAGTCAGGGCAGTAGTCCAGGGAAGAGGTATTAGGGAATGGCTTGGGCAGTGCAAGTCAGGGTGGAGGAGAGGAGTCCGGGGATAATTAAGGGGTGAGTTGGCAAAACTTGATTCTGCTTTACTCCTTGTCTTATAGTTCAGACCATTCATCTCGGACTGGTGCAGTCTTTTGCCTTTTTGGGGGTGAGGATTTTACCTGTGTCCAGCAAAGACAGCAATAAAACAAAATAAGGCCATTGGCACCTGGCTGTCCTCTCTACCAAAAACAAAGAAGAAAATTGGAGAGATGCAGAACAGGGACATATTTACACCTCTTTGTGCAAAATAGATGGTGTTTTCGGTGTTAACCACAACATGGCTTGTCAGATACACAGAGGGCAAAGAAGGCCTCGAGCAGCTCTGGGTTTGCAGGTACAATCTCAGGAGTCAGACTCTCTTACAGCACCCACGGAGTCCTGGAAAAGGTCTCTGATCTACACGAATCCTGTGCCTGCCCTTTGGTGACTTGCTGTGTCCACTGAGATGAATCACTCTAAGGGCCAGTGAGAACCCATGGACTGGGAACTCAGAAATTACAATGGAAACATCAGAATAATTTTCTTTGGGTGGGCCAGGTTTTCGTGATGAGATCACAGTCCATCCCTCCCTCAAGGAATAGGAAAGGGGCTAGAATCTGAATGATTCTAATCATTCTAACCACTGGTGGCTTCATGTTTGGCCCAAACACGACAATCCCCGGTGGGCTCTTTTGCCATGAAGAGCACACAGCCCTGCTCCTGGCACTTGCCTACCCCCTCCTTCCAAGGAGCCCTACTCAACCTGGCAAGGCTCACATTTCAGAGTGTGGAGGACATCCACCAAGGGTTAACCTTGCATCTTTAGTGCATAGCTTTCAGATGATTGCTTGGTCGGAGAGTTTAATTTGGAAAGTAAATTTCTAAACCTAAGGATCTGTGATAATGCCAATGTCATAAAAATAATCAGATTTCAGAGCTGAATATGCACTGTTTCAGCAACCGTGATTAAATGTTCTATACACAGCAAGAGCTCCCTTAAGCACTGTTAATATAACTGTGACAATCATTTAGAGTTTAATAATCACTATATTTAGGTCATTCCCCCAAAGCACCACGAGGCTCAGAGACTCCAATAGGTTTAATATCTAGAGAGGATGCCATATGGTTCTTGGTGGCACACTGCTGTGTTCAGGGCCCAAGGATCCAGGAGTATGTAAGTGAATCCACTTGGTATTTAATTATGCCCTGAGAAAATGCACAGTGCATACCCTCCTAAGATCTCTCCCTTTGCCACTGGCTACCTGTTCTTCATCTATTTCTTACTCTCCAATGGTAGAGCACACCTTGGAGGGCTTACAAGGTAGAGGCACAAGAGGGTTCTGCTCTGTGTTGGTTTTCCATTGAGAAGCTTGTTGAGGACAGGATATGGTGGTAAGCTAGCTGAAGCAGCGTTGAGCTCCTTGTCTGCCAGGGCTCATTCACTTGCAGGGCTCACTGGGTGTATGCCTTATATCTATTTTCCTTGTTTATACTCTGCCAATCTCTGGCTGAGGGGGTTGCCTTTCCAGGGAGAGAAGCCTCTGGAAGACCAGTGATTAGACCTCTGAGGCTGTCCAGTTACTCCAAGGAGCAGAAAAGCAAGAGTTATGTTTTCTTTCTCAGCTCTAAGGAGAGGTTTAAGATGGAAGATTTTAAACATTTTTTTTGGTCAGTTGGTGATCTGCCTTCACAGCTGCAGAAACTACTTAGAGGAGAGGTAGCATGACCCAGGGCTATATCTGGAAAAAGGGTGAAGGCCAGGACTTAGAAGATCTGTGCTTGCCTTTGTGCTCACCAGCTTGGTGCCTTCAAATTTCCAGAGCCATGGAACTAATTGCACCATCAGGCACAAATGTGGGTGCTCTAGGTGACTGCCCTCTTCTCTCAAAAGAGAGACAGACAGCCCCAGACAGTCTCAAGCGCCTAGCACATAAGGGCTTCAAGACATATTGGCAATTATTACAATCTAGCAAGGCTAAAAAATGACCAAGAAAAACAGAACAGTTTTGATGTTTTTCTAGCTGAAGTTTTTAAACCAGAAGGAAGTCATTCCACACATCTCCAAAGATCAGTCTTACCCACAGAATTTAGAGTATCTGCTTATTCTTTTCATGAACTGTCAGAATCAACTCTGGAATAGTTAAGACCCCTGTGCAGTTATATATAAGAATATAGATTGTTGCTGTGAGAATTAAATGAGTCAGTATTTATAAAGCACTTGGAAGGGTAGTGCATGCAGTGAGCACTGGAAAAGAACTGTAGAAATGTTAGTGATGCTATTACTGTGATCTTAAACTCTTGGAATTTAAGTCTTCGGTTCCCCAAAAGAAAGAGGGAGGAGAAGGCAGCTGTAACAGCCATGAATCGGCCAAGAACGATGGGCTGAGCAAGCCTGCAGGCTGTAGTGGCCACTCATGGGAAAATGCGAGAGGTGGAAAAGAAAGTTCTTTTCTGAAAGATGCAGCAAGGCACGCAAGAGTTAAATGGTAATCTAAAATTTTACAAAAGATGTCTTAAGACAGTGGCATCAACTGCCAGTGAATGGCTGGAGGTAAGAGCCAGGAGGAGAAACCACTTTGTATTGCGGGAGGGTGGGAACCCTTTAAGGAAGAGGTGGGGATTGAACTAGACTTTGAAGAATGAGACGATTTGGGTAGATGGGAAGGGCTTTCTGGCTGAGTAATAGCATGAACAGAGCTATTGTAAAGAGGCTTAGCTGTGATGACAGTTCTAAGAGTTCATGTGAAAGAGCAATGATAGGAGAGCCTGGGACTTCACAAGGTTTTGAAGATGGAAGGGGAGAGTTTGGGCATCATGTTTTAGTCAAGGAGAAGCCTTTGGACAACAAAGTCACCTGCTGACAGCAACGTTCAAAAAGCTATGCCCTAGGGGCAGTGAGCAGGGTGCAGTTTAGCGGGAAGAGTGCAGAGGAAGAGACCAGAGCACTCAGTATATCCTCATAGTGGCCCTACTGTGCTCCTGGATCCAGACAAGGTCCCTGCTCTCACGGAGCTTAAATTTAGTGAGATCCAGTCGATCCACTCAAGGAACACCAATGGATACTACAATTATTAGGTGTAAGGTTGCTGGGAAACAGGGTGCTCATGCTGTCCCAGAGTCTCACTTCAAGATGGCGCTATCATCACAGAGGGAGCCGGGCACCTTTCAGTGGTGAGCTCCGGCACTCCCACCTTAACCAAGGGATTGGACCCAGCATCGTTGAGTTGGGATATTCTCACGTGATGCCACC
Organism: Mirza zaza; assembly: GCA_008750895.1. Classification (NCBI taxonomy): domain Eukaryota; kingdom Metazoa; phylum Chordata; class Mammalia; order Primates; family Cheirogaleidae; genus Mirza; species Mirza zaza. Next base: position 47,586 of record VSMD01004400.1, on the reverse strand, counting down.
CCAGCAGAGATTCTTAACAGAGTACTTAAATAGGATCTCATCTACAAAGTAGCAGATATGCAGGATGACTCAGTCTAGAGATGTAATGCACAACATAAGGACTATAGTTGATGACATTGTATGGTTCTTGGGATTTTTGTCAAATAAGTAGATTTTAGCTCCTCTTGTCACAAAAATAATTATGTGAGATGATAAGTATGTTAATTTGCTTTACAGTAGTACTCATTTTACTATTTGTGTGTATTCCATAACATCATATTATAAATTTCAAATATGCATAATAAAATTTATTAAAATAATAAACAGGATCTAATCATGAGGAAGCAATCAGAAAAATGCAGAATATGGGGGATTCTATAAGACATCCTGGATTCATACAAAATTTTATGTCATTAAAAACAAACAAAAATGGGTAAGGATACTTATAGATTAAAAGGTACAGAAGGAGGGGTGGGCAAATGATAGCCCATAGGCTAATTCAGGCTGCTGCCTGTTTTTGTCAATAAAGTTTTATTAAAACACAACCACACATAACTTCACAAGTTGCCTAAGGCTACTTTTATGCCACAGTGGCAGAGTTGAATATTTGTGATAGTGATTATATACCCTGCAAAGCTTAAAATATTTATTCTCTATCCTTATACAGAAAAAGTTTCATGACCCCTGGATTAGAGCCACATAATAGCCAAATGCAACATATGAAATTTGGGGTAGGGGGAAAAATTAAAACATCAATAAACATAATTTTGGGGCAACTGGAGACATTTAAATAAGGACTGCATATTAGATAATGTCGCTGAACTCATGTTAATTGTCTTAGGTGTGACAGTGGTATTGTGATTATGTTGCACAATGTCCTTCTTCTTAGGAGTTGAGTGCTGAAGTATTTAGGGGTTGTCATGATGTCTACAACTTACTTCTAAATGATTTGGTGAAAAAAATACAAAAGGAAAAGGAGAAAATGAAAGAAAAATCATATATAGAGATAATACAGATGTGACAAAATGTTCATGATTGATCAATGTAGGTAAAGGGCATACAAGTATTCTATATACTGCTTTTTCCACTTTTCTGTAGATTTTGAAGAGTTTTCAAAATAAAATTTAAGTTTTTTTTTTTTTTTAGGTTTTAACAAAATCGGAGGGGCTTAATTCAGGGACCTCTTTCAGTAGACCGTGTATAATTTTCCTGTTGGCTCTGTTTGACTAACTTACACACCCTCCAGAAATTCCCTTATAATGGAGACATGGTTGGGAGGCAGAGTGGCTGCCCCCTCCCCAAAAGGGGTGCCGTTACCCCGTAAGGCAGCCCCAACAGGCTCTTCCCTTTGTAACTTGGGGGTTTTGCTTGTTGTCTCTTTTGCACAGTAATTCCATCAAGCTGGTGAATCTGCTCTCCATATTTATCAGCACGTGGCTAACTGCAGCTGGGTTCATCCATTTGGTAAGTGTCCTTGAAGACCCTTCTGCCCTGGCCTGCCCGGAACAAGCCCCTCTCTGAGTCATTTTATTACCTGAAATTTGTCTCCCTGGAGAGAAACTTCACCTCCATTGTAGACAGGAAATGGGGAAGCAACCGCACAATTGTTTGAGTTTCCAACCGTTTCACCCCAAACTAGTTCCAAATGGTGAGTACATTTGCATTATTAACCTGCATTTTCAGCTCGTCCCTATTGCAACGGGACTTTGTTAGCAGACTTTTCATTCTGTGTGCAATAACCCCGGTGAGCCACAAGATGGCAGTGCTTCCTCAGCAAACGCCTGGAGAAGACGTCGGCTAGGGACAAGGTTGGAAGTTTGACCCACATCTCTAAGTAAATAACGAATTCAGATCCTTCAATTTCTCTCAGTTCCCCTTTACAAAAAGCCACCTTTGATTATTTTTGCCTGATAACTTGTAAAGTTACTTTGTACCCCCAAAATGCTAATTCTTCTATATTAATGACTCTTGGAAAGCATCATATTATTAAGTCAAGCCCTTCTCCTCTCCGCAAGGGGATTTTTCCCTGCTGGAGCATAGCTAGTGCTGGCAATGTCTCATACAAACACAGACGGCTACAACTGGAAGGATCCTCCTCTAACATCAGACTTTGAATAAAGATGTCTTTCCCTTGCTGAGCCTCTATTTGCATAAGGGGTAGAAGGATGCATTCAACTACCCAGCATTTGGGATTTTGTCAGTATCAGCCGAAGGAAGAAAAGCTTGGGATGGCAGCCAGGGACTCTCAGTCAGTCACCAGATCTGGGGTTCCCAGCCCAGCTTTTAATGCTGATGGGATTCTTGGGTGAAATCACCCTTAATCACCCCACATCTTATTATAACCTTGTGCCAAAATCACATATGTGGAAGAAATAGTTGTCTTTAATAAGCTGGTGATCCTACCTTACTATTTTGTGAAGTCCTTCTGGTTCACCAGAAAATCCCCATGAAAATAGGGTATTGAGGACAGACTGACGTGTAAAACCTTCTGCAGAGGCAGGGCTGGAGGTACATTGGCTGTTGGTGCCGTGGGGCCAGGATCTGGGTAGAAGAGGCCTTGGCAAGCCCTGTCTCCTGAGTGTACATCAAGTACCTCTCTTGCCCACCTCACACTCTTCTGGGAAGATCGGATGTGATGGGAAGACTGGAACGTGTTTCGTGAAGGCTAAAGCAAGGCTGGGCAAACTACAGTCCTAGGCCAAAGTTCCCCAAATCTGGCCGTGCCTATTCATGGAAGCTTTGCCTTTGCAGGGTTGAGGAGTTGAGACCAGGACCTGTGTGTCCCTCAAAGCTGAAAATATTTACTATCTGGCCCTTTACAGAAAAAGTTTGGTCTAAAGGGTTGTGCGAATGCAAACTGTTCTCACGTTTTGTGCTCACGTTTTGTGCTTCTGGGGGAAGTCCGTGCAGTCTCAAGGGTAGGACCACTGTTGGTGCTCTCCAACGGAAGTGAGCAGGTCAGACTCTCAGACATGCTGTTTGGGGAAGGACAGAAGATCTGAAGGAGCAGGGCCCACCAGGCATCTCCTCAGTCAAAATGCTGGCTCCAGACCTTTAACTATGAGAAGAAAAATGGCCTGGAGATATTGCCTTCCTTCATTCCCCTCTCTGCCCCAGTCAGTTGGGAGGGCATTTCCTCCTGCTGCTTCTCCACTCTCTCTGTTACCTGCTCGGGGTTTCTGAGCCCTACTCAGAGCGCTCAGCCCAGGGTTGCAGACGTCTTGTGCGGAGGACGGTATGCATCAGCAAGCAGCTTGCGGGAGCTTTGTGCTTCCTGGTTTACTGTATATAGAGACACACACACACACACACACACACCACATACATGCATGCACTTAAATATATGATTTTTTTCCCCCATTCCCCTTGCTTTAGGTGGAGAATTCAGGGGACCCATGGGAAAATTTCCAAAACAACCAGGCTCTCACATACTGGGAATGTGTCTACTTACTCATGGTCACCATGTCCACTGTTGGTTATGGGGACGTTTATGCAAAAACCACGCTTGGGCGTCTCTTCATGGTCTTCTTCATCCTCGGGGGACTGGTAAAAACTCTTTATTATCATATTGATTTTTATGATTGTTAATATTTTCTATGATACATTTCCTTAAAGCTTTGTATTTTTATACTGCGTTTCTGCACTAGAAGCAAATGATTGCATTAATGTTGCAATCAGGCTAAGTAAATCCAAACACGATGGTGACTTTTCTGCATATTTCTTTGGTGTATTACACTTATCCCATAGATCCAGGTGCACTGCCCTGGTCAGAGACAGCCGTGTAGCCAGGAGCAAACCTAATTCTCATAAGAAAGTGCGAGTCTATCCCTTAGTAATGTAATTCAACATCTGATATGCTTCAAGGACAGCTGCTGTCATTGACCCTGGTAGATGCTGTCGGTACTTTGTAGACAGTTTGCGGTTTCAAGAGCTCCCCCTTCCCCTGTTTGTTCCTCCCCAAACTTCCAACAAACATTGTGGCTGGGGCCTGCCCTAAAGAGAAGGGTTTCCACGTCGCAGGATGGAAAGCACGTTGGTCTGGTCCAGGTGGGCATCACCATGTGATCAGAGTGCAGTTTGGTAAACAGCCCGCCCCATTCTGCAGCAACAAATAGAATATTTTTCCTCCTTATTTTGGAAGAAAGTTTCACTATTTGTTTTTCCAGTCCAAGCAGCTCTTGAGGTGGCACTAAAGCATCCCTTATGATGTCATTCGAGGGGGATTTCTGGCCACACATTGGCAGTGGCTGCATTTCATCTTTCAAAGTAGCTCATTTTAAGTTTAGATTTTTGCTGTGTGTGAAGCAAGTGATTAAAACTCTAATTCAAACACAGCGTTCATGCATGTACACTGCACACACATTTATATTTAGTGATGCATACATATCTCTCTGTTTTGTATGCATAGGACGTATACATTTAAAATGTATATAAATGTGCATGTGTGTGTACATTAACACAGGCATTTCTGCAGCATTGTCGAGCTGCCTGTAGGTAACAAGACTTATTTATCCAGCCACAAGCAAGATGTTTGTTGGACAAAACATGGCAGATTCGTGTTTCTCCTTGCTGTCTTTTCCTCCCATGTGATTTCCTAAATTTACCTTTTGTGTTTTCTGGAGATTTTTTTTAATGGAAAAGCTTATTTTTAATCCTCTTTTGGTGTTTGTCTTTAATCACTCATAAAGGCATTGATTCTCCTCTGAATTTTAATGAGAAAGAAAGATCTTCTCTTGCAAAAATGTGTGTGTGTGAATGGGGGTGTGTGTGTGTGTGTGTGTGTATTTAGTTTCACCATTATGCACCTCTTATTTTTCTTCAAGAGGAAGAGCTAGATGTCACCCTTATTTGCCTATGTCTGTCTCCTTTGTATTTTTCTTGGTTGAGTTTTTTTTTTTATTGTTGTTTCTTTCTTTCTTTTTTTTTTTTTAGATGTCAAGGTTGGCTGATGTTTGTTTTGTCCCGTGTATTTTCAGGAACTTGCCCTTTTTGTGCTTTTATTTTTTATGATCCAACATATCAAGATATACCTTCGCAGGTCTAATCCTTTTGTGTTTTCAGATCTTAGTGTTCCCCCCTTCTGAAAAGACCCGCCCCCCTTTCTTTGGCCTGTCTTTTTAGTCTCTCTTCTGTCTCCTATCTTCTCAGGCCATGTTTGCCAGCTACGTCCCTGAAATCATAGAGTTAATAGGAAACCGCAAGAAATACGGGGGCTCCTATAGTGCGGTTAGTGGAAGAAAGTAAGTATGACAAGAGGTTTTGCTGCCTCCACTGCGGTAGAATCCTCTCTGCATGCCATTTTTTTTTTTTGGCTCTTGTTTCTTTGTTTCATGCATGTAGGCAATGTTTGCCCGCTACGTGCCCGAAATTGCTGCTCTCATCCTGAATCGGAATAAATTCGGCGGGACTTTTAACAAACATGGAGGCAGAAAGTAAGTCAGTGGCATCAGAAAAGATGTGGTTAAGTGACTTTCCAGAGTCCCCGTAGAGGGGACATCTGAATGCCGCCCCTCCCCCACCTCTGCAGGGAGCTTCTGTGAGGGAAGGCCCACGTTCTGCATGGGGTGTGATGTCAGAGGTCGCCCCAGGAAGTTGTCGCTCTTGGACCAACTCCCTATGCCTTAATCCCATTCACGGTTTCCAAGAGATGTAATGCGTGGGTTTGCCCATATAGCATGTATTTGCTAGGGATCTGTTCTGATGTAAGCTCATTCATTCTTCATATCATATGGCTAAGTGATAAAATTCTGCTCCCTCAAACTAATGTGATGTTGTCTTGTGGTAGTTTTTAGGCAACAATAACAGGATAAAACTCTAGGAGGGATCCTTGGGCTACATGATTCAGGTCATCTTGCCTACGGCAAAGACATGGTGGTGACCAGAGACCCAGTTCTCCTCTTCAGCCGGGAGGCACCAGTCTTGTCCTCAAAGGGACTCATTACTCAGCTGAAATTCCTTCTGGGCAAGAGATACTATATTTATAGTAGGTCAGGACACTACATGCCATCCCTGATGAGTCTTTTGTTTGACTTCCCAAACATGAATGCTATCTTCTTGGCAACTATTTCAATTTGTGCTCGATCGCTTTATCGCCAATGACACGAATGTGCGAGTTCAGTAGGGACTGGAAGTTTTGCTCCAAGTAAGGGGCAGGGCCTTGCCACCGCCGTCCTCTGCCAGAACACCATCTCAGGAGAGGCATGGTGGGGGTGGGTGGGGCTGGTGGCAACCATCCTTCATTTATTTAATTTAATTAGTTAGTTAATTAATGTTTTGAGACAGAGTCTCTCTCTGTCACCCCGGCTAGAGTGCCATGGCATCGTCATAGCTCACTGCAACCTCAAACTCCTGGGCTCAGGTGATCCTCCTGCCTCAGCCTCCCGAGTAGCTAGGACCACAGACACTCACCATCACGCCTGGCTAATGGCTATTTTTTTTTTCTATTTATAGTAGAGATGGGGTCTCTCTCTTGCTCAGGCTGGTCTGGAACTCCTGAGCTCAAGCGATCCTCCCACCTCGGCCTCCCAGAGTGCTGAGATTATAGGCATGAACCGCCATGCCTGGCTTATTTTTAAAAGCTTTTTCTTGGGTACTCAGCTTTGTTTTTATTTTCGAGGTATAACTTACGTACAGTAAAATATACGGCTCAGGGAATCCGTACCTGGTAACTACCAGCTTTCCATCCAGATCACGACACAGAAAAGTGACATCACACGCCTCTTCCCAGTCATGGAAGTTCCTATCCTAGAACTGGTTTTTTTTGTGTGTGATTTTTTTTTTTTTTTTTTGGTGTTTGTTCTCATTCATTTTCAAATGAACTCTTGAATAGCTTGTTTGGCTTTTTAAGAGAACATCAAATCAGACTGGCAGCCTCGCGTTTCCCTCTGTCGCTGCCTCCCGGTTTGGGCAGCTGGCTGTGCTGGCCGGAGCTGGCCCTCCTCTCCCGTCAGTGATTCCAACACATCCTGAGCTCAGGTGTCCCGTCCTCCGTTCGGAAAATGAGGAGGTGGGGAAAAGGGCTCATTTTCTTGAACTACCCACAGGGCACTCGTTTCCTTTCAAAGGCACTGAGGACAGTGGGCGAGAGGAGGCCAGTTGGCGTCTTGTCACGGAGGCGGCACGTCCCTCCATCTTCCCGCTAATGGACCCCTCTCCTCCCTGTCATCTTAACAGCCCTGGATGAGGTTAGAACCAAGCTGTTCTGATGTCTGGGCCGCTGGCTGGATCCAAAAGGCCGAATAAGTCCAGAGATTCCCATTGGTCATTGATCGATCCCGTGCCAAGAGGAAAACAGCGTCTCGATTCATTTTGCCTGTAAGGTGTGGACAGGTCGCCATAAAGCAGACGGCATTCCCAGGGCCCGGGGCCGTCTTTATGGCCTCCCTGGTATCCCACTGTCCGTGCCAGCATTTCCTAACCACCGCCCCCAAAGAAGCCTATAAAATCAATTGCCCTGAAGTCTAGGTTGGAAATATTTATTGACTCTCATTCCAGGTAATTTTTTTTTTTTTTTTACTAAGTAGTTTTCCTAGTCCAATGTGGGTGGGCTGGTGGCTGGCAGCTTTTGGTGACAGGTGACCCAGATGAAGCCCTCACTCACCACCCCCAGAGTCTGATGTGGTCATCTTTCGCCCGGGTACTTCCACTCAAGCCTTCAGGTGCTGATGGCTGCAGAGCATAGGCTTCCTGCACTTCTGTTCTGCCCCTGAAATCTTTTATCACCATGGTTAGCCTGGTTTTCCCTCTCTCCTTCTCCCTCTCTTTCTTCCTCCTGTTCCGAAAATGCTCTTTGCTTTTAATGTTCTCCTTGGGTCCCCAGTGTCTCCGACCTGGCCGACACAGAGTCCGACTTGCCATCAGCACCAGGGCCGTTCACTTTACTTTACGCATTGTTTCCTGGTTCAAAAGCTAATTACTAAGTAGTTTAAAGAAGCCCTTTGGTCACTTAGATCTTTCATCAGAAAATATAAGCTTGGGAAAGGAAGGGTAATGAGGGGCCATTAGCACCCTTTGTTTGATGTTGTTTTTCCAGTCAGTAGAACAAGATTGATGAAATGTTATGTTTGGCCAAAATTTGAGTTTTCATTTGGAATTCAGTGTTGAGAGAATGGGCTGTCAGAATCAATAAGTTTTCTTTCGCTTGGGATACGGGCATGTGGTAGTAATTAGCAATATAAGGTCTTTAGTTGAGCAACCAAGCATGGACTCTGGCAGCAAACATAATGAGAAACTACAGTTGTTCTATTTCTAACGTCAAAAAGTTTCCAGATAAAATTAAATGCATTTGCAAAAGGAAAGCAGCTAAACTTTGTTGAAAGATAGAGTTCAGACTCTTAAAATAGCACGCTGCGCTCTGGGTTTTTGTGTATGCATAAATATATGTGCCATACCCACGGACACACATACATATACTCTCCTCTCCAGGATGGAATCAAACGAATGCTCAGAAAGTAATTAAACCACATACATAGTTAAGGGATTTGTTTATGTGTGCATATTTTATTCAGAAATAACTTCTCTTAACAATATATTAACTTGTCAGAGAACTCAAGGTAACTTGTGATGTAAAGCTACAGAGACATATAACTTTGAAATTCAAAGATTATTTAAAGCAAAAAAAAAAAAAAACATGCAGGCAGAGAAACTCAGGGTTTTATTTATGCAACACCCAAATTTGGGAAGTTGGAGAATAGGAAGATTTCGTTGGCACTTCGTTTTCAGTCTTAATCAGTGTGTTTGGCATGATGTAAACATTTCATGTAGCATTCCCAAAACATCCCCACCACCAACATGGTATCAAGGGCTTAGAGTGCTTATCCAACATTTTCGTCGCCTCCCACAGGTCGCCCAGACCCCATCATGGGCGTGGGTAGGCGTTGCACACGTGTGCATATGTTGGCTATCTCGTTTGTCTCATTGTGATGTGTTGCAACTCCTAAGAATGGCGTTTTGAGTGTCAACAACCAAGGGTTCAGGGGGTGGCCCAGGTAGGCAATCTCTCCAGGTTGGAGATATTGGGGACACTTAGCCTCTTGGGCTGAGACCTAGACTCTTATCCAAAACAATACCCTGCCTCCCAAGCCCACGGTCTTCTCCTGCTCCCTTTCATGGAAGGTCAAAGCTGCTTGGGAGGTTGGGAAGGCCCAGCGGGTGGCGAGGCCCCTGTGGCCTTCGGGATGCCCAGCTCTCTCTCCTCGCACAGCCCCTCACAGTTCCCCCAGAGGGCTCCTCTCTGAGTGTGACTCATTCCATTTCTGGTTAGTTTATGAGAACTGACAAGATCATGGTCCGAGGTCACATGGCCAAGGGCCATGGAAAATAATCGGCCGCAGAGAGGAATCCGTCTGCTGTAGCCGCCTTGTCGGAGGCGGCCCAGCTGCGGAGCCATCCAGACCTTGTGTTTCCCATCACGGGGCTTCGGTGACCCGAGGCTGGGGCAGCCGTGGGCCAGGTGTTTGGGACGGAGCGAGTGGGGCGGGTTTGGCTTGCTCTGCGGATTCCTGGTAGCCAGACGCCGCCGAGTGGAAGCCCGGAGAGAGGGCTGAGTAGTAGAAGACAAGCGGTGGGCAGAGGGGGAGAGGAAAGTGAGTGTGAGTGTTAATAACTTGGGAGAGAGGTCCCCAGGACGAGAAAGTCAAGCTCCCTTCCTGGTTTGGGGACTCGTTATCCCAGACTCACCCATCTCTTGCTCTGATTCAGGAAAGCTGCCCGTGCAACCGAGCTGCTGTGGCTTCTCTCAGAAGTCTCCCTTGTATAGGCAGAAGTAGAGCCACAGACTTCCAGAAATGAGGCCGTGAGTCAATACAGCCCAAAGCCCCAGGCCTGCAATTCGGTGACAGCAATGTCACCTGCAAGTACTTGTGTCTTTCTTAATCCTCTCAGGACCCTGGGAGGAAGGTCTTACCATCTCCTTTTGGAATGGGCAAGGAAGCAGAGGAACAGAGTGGTTTAGTGACTTGTCTGGCACCACACAGCTGGGGAAAGGTAGGGCTGGGTTTCAACCCGGGCAGTCTGCTCCCCTGTTCCCTGCTGCTTCTCCAGGGTATCTTTTGAGGCCAGGACGCAGTGACCACGATGGAGAGTAGGAGAAAGATGTGAGCCTGTCTTTGTGGCTGCCTCATCCTCCTGCTCACCCACGGCTGCTAAGGGTCCTGGCCCCAGGGTCAAGGGAAAAGGACGTGGAGAGGGGACAAAACAATCTGCCTTTATTTTTCTCACTTGGTTCAACTGGAAGTATAATTACCTCTTACACATTTATAGCAATGAGGGACTCTTAACGATGCAGCCAACGGATCATGCCTGGAGTGAGATTTTCACCTTTTTTTTGTGGATTTCAGCACTTTCATCCTCTCTCCAGCTCCATCCTTTCGGGTGGTTCATTTCTTGGTTACCAGCCACGGCGAATCTTAGTGATCTGCTAAGCGCGAAACCCTCCCAGGCAGATCCTACCTGCAGAGCATCTTAAGAAGAGCATTCTAGGCCCTTGCAGAGTAGCCACCTGTTTCCTTTCTCTCCTTGGCTGGTCTGCCACACGGCACAGAGCCGTTCTGCGGTGGTGAGAGGGGCAGTAAGCAGGAGGAGCCCTAAAATCACAAAGGTGGGGAGAATTTATCATGCTTTTCCTTTTAGAAATGAAAACACGGAGCTTTACCGTGCTCTTTGATAATGTGAAATGTTCATATTTTAAAGAGTACTCAATACTTTAGAATGAATGATTGAGTATTCAGTCATTTAGAACACAATTTCTAAGAACTGGAAACAGCCAGGCACAGTGAGTTACCTGCCTCAGTGTTCATGCCTGTGGTCCCTCTCCAAAGGCCCATTCATTCAGTCAGCAGGTGTTCCCTGAGTTCCGTGTCAGGTTGTGTTGGGTGCCCAGGATTCAGAGAACAAGCTCCCCTGGAACCTGTAGACTCAAGGAGGTTGCAAGCAATGAGCAAGGATATGACTAAAGAAAACACCGATTACAAATTTTTAACACGTGCAAAACAGACTAAGATTCTGTGATAGAGGAAAACAGGGATTATTTGCACTAGATAAATTGGTCCAAGGAGGCGACACCTTGGAGGATGAGATGCTAAAGCTTATTCAATGACCACTTAACCCAGCTTGCATTAGCCCCTAATCTTTAGTTCTATCTCCACTAGAGTTGGTCTTAAAAACGTATTTCTCTCCAGGACTCTAATTAGCCTGGGCAGTGCTCTCTCTGACCCAGCAGGAGAGGGTCGCCTGTGTATCTTCCCTAGTTCTTTATTGTTGGGTTCTAACTAACCCGGTGTCTTTCCTCTGATTAGAACTAGGCTCTCCGTCTCTCTCGGATCCCTTGTTCTTTTTTGAGACCACATTCTATTGTCTTGTATCAACATGAAATTCTACTCCATGTTCTCTCCCACACTGAGGTTTTGCCCACCATGCCTCTAGAATAATTTTTAAAGGATTTGGAATTTTAAACCATCCACTGGTTTAAAGCGAATTATGTCTTTACGAAGACTCATTTAATCTACGAGAATATATGTAATAATTCTCTACGAATTATTTCTTTACGGAGACTCATTTAATATACCGCCCCACCTTGAAGAGAATTAGCATGAGTCATGCCTTCACATGTTCATCCATTCCACATGTGTTAATTGAGTGTCTGCTACACACCAGGCACTGGGGACAGATGTATTTCTACACATCTGTAAAAATTTCCAAATAGGCCGCAGCTCTCCTGAGCTACAGGTCACATTGTTTGGCCACCTAAGTGGTTAGGAAGTTCAAATTCAGACGATATTGAAACCTGTCCTCCTAGTTGTAGAGGGCAGAGGCTTCCTACCATACTGTCTCCATCTCTGCTCTTTCTGCGGAGGCCGGGCCTCTAGCGCTTGGGAATAGGACTCGGAGTCAATTCGGGTGCTGCGGATGTGGCCCAATCCACAGACCTTTTCTTTCCTGTTTATGCATTTCTTGGGCAACACTCACTCTCGCTCCTCCCGCCTCCAAGGGGCGGACTGCTCTCCTGAGGGATATTTCCTACAAAATGTCACTTACAATTTCTCTATCACATGCACTGCTCTGGTTGAAATGGGACCCTCATTTTACGCAGACGTGGACCCCGCGTCAAGCAGCCATTCAGCCCTCTCCCTGCCGTGGCCCACGTGACTCCCCAGCCTGAACTCCCAGCAATGCTTTCAGATTCCTAGGTTTTAAAAGCCATAAATTAGCAAATCATCAACATATCACCAGGAAGGATCATCTGGTAGCGATTCTAGTCAAAAGGAAACACAGGCCCCAATAACTGATCTTCGCAGAGATATGAAGAACTGTAGACAGACAGATACAGTAACTAGGAAGACAAGGAGATAATTCAAGTTGACACACCATCTTGGATTGATTAGGCATTCTGCTTTGATTAGCATTAAACTTTTTGGGAACAGGGGGAAAAAAAAAAACTCTGAGATTGCCCTAATACTTTGGAAAAATGACCCCTTGACTACTTCTGAAATTTGGTTCGGAGGGGCAGATACCAAAAGCACGTGCCATTAGATGCTGTATCGAATAATGTAATGTGCCAGGTATTCCATTCCGATGAGAGGGGTCTTGGTGAAAGTGGGACGTGGGCATTTCCTTCTTGGCATCTGCTTTGGATTCTTCTAAGCCATATCTTCAGTCCCTTTCAAACTTGAAGCTCTATTTAAAGAGACTTGGATGCATATTAAATCGATTTCCTGATGATACTGAGAGAATGAAGGCTTGTTCCCCCCACCCCACCCCCACTTTCCCACTGTCTCTCTTCCCATCCACACACTTATCAAAATGTTCCAGCTATTGTTCTGAAAGCAAGAATAGAAATGTAGGTGGGAGATGAACTGTGTACCCCCCACCAACAGTCCTATTCAAGCCTAGAATTTTTATCTCAAATATCCTTTCTTCCATTAAGAAAAAAAAAAAAGAATTCTGAATATGACTTTTCCAGTTATAATCCCTGAAGATTCTTTCTGCTTAGTGTCAACTATGATTGGGTGAATTCTTGCTGGGTAGATTCAGAATCCAAGGAACAAATGCCACCGTGTGAGACTGAATTGCCCCATGTTTTCCTGCTGTGTCATTCGCTCTGATAGAAGTCTTTCCAGAGCTGTGAAAAATGGCTCCTAGTAAATCTGGGGTTCATCCCAAATCTGTCATCTTCATGAAAGCAAACCAGGAAACTTTCTAACTGGCCAAGTCTGGTGCCTCTTTTTATTAAAATACGATAGAGGCCAATGCAGAGTGAAGGTCGTGGAAATCCAACTCTGTTGCTCTCAGAGTTCAAACCCTGCTCTAGTACTGGTGTAGCATGACCATGCCCAGCTCCCATCCCTAGAACCACAGGCACTGATCCAAATGTGGGCACCAATTGTCAGTAAAAGTTATCTTTATCTATCTTTATCTCTCCTCCCTGCACCTTTTCAACAAGGAAACATGGGGGTATTGCCCATTGCTATGAGAGCTTGTACAACCTTAGCCATCAACCCCAAAGGCAAATGCCAGCTAGTATATAGAACAGCTTTAGGAAAGCTCCCATTTCAATACCTTGGCTCAAGAAACAATTATTTGAATCTCTACCATGTGCTGGCACAGTGGTTAAAAGGATAAAGCAAGAAAATGTGACTCTTGCTCTCCTGGAGCTTACCTGAGACTGACCAATCAGAACCATCAAGGAGCCAGTGGCAGCTAAAAGGAAGCTTAATTGTGTAGGAGCATCATCCCAGGGAAATGCTCTGTTGGCAGGAATTTTGTTCAATAAGATCATGAAGGTGAAAAATAATCATGGAGGCAAGAAATATATTAGAGAGAATGCTCCTGAAAGCATATGGTAATTCACAGTGTGGAATGTACCCATTGGAGTAGCGTGGGGCATGGGTAACAGCAGAGTGTCTTGTTCACATGAAAACCTAAGGATCAGTGATGGACCTAGAAAAGAGGGGCGTCGAGAGATTTGGGAGGGTAGGGGAGCTGCTGATGCAACCCTGAGGTCCGCTCCTCCCAGACCCGAGAGGCGTCCCTGTGGCATATCATGCTCGTCTCATGCCTCATCTCATACTTTCTGACCTGCGGCCTCTCGTTCCTGTGTGGATAACAGGTTCTGGAGGTGTCTCCTTAGAGTGAATGGCTAGCACCTTCTGCTGGCTGGGTCAACACCCTTGGGTGCGGCTGGAGAGCTAGGCACGGCTGTGTCAACTTGATTGTCATGATAGGAGGGTTGCTCCCAACGGCCTATGCTCTAGGGCCATGATGAATGAGTCCCCAAGGGGCGTCATGGAGGGATGTGGGGCTCGCTCTGTAGATGAAAACCCTCTGCAGGACTAAATTAAGAACCATTTCTTTGCTTGGACTCATTCTCCCTCTATTTCACCTTCGTCCCTAAAGGGTGAGGCCGACCTTTGTCTGCCTTGGTTCTTGTCTCAGTCCCTGCTTGCTCGGAAACGGCATTATCAAGTGAAGGTGGGTAAATATGCTTTGATCTGAAGAAAAGAAAGTGCCATCCAATGCCCCGCTTTCTCTGTAAGAGCAGAGAACCATGTAGGATGGGAAGAGTCAGGTCAAGGGAAGACTGGCTTATTTAAAAATGGCCAAAGGCCACCAAGCCCAAAGTCATGGGATGAATGAAATGCAGAAGGTCTGGGTGTTGAAGAGAGACAGAAGGAAGAATGACTGCAATTTGTGAGAGTTCAGCGATTATAGAATCACTTACTGAGGTAGGGTATAGAATTCCTCTTCTAGGGAGGAAGGAAAGAAAGAAAGGAGGGGAGAGAAAGAAACCAGCATGGTGGTGCTAGCACTTGCATACTGGGTAACAGTAAGAATTCAATGAGAAACTAAAGTGAAGACAAATAAATCTGTCAGTTAGCGTTCTTTGGTTGCCGGCAACAGAGCCTGATTTTTGCTGACTTAAGCAGAAAAGGATTTTTTTTTTTTTAATGTTAGGATCCAGGAGAAAGCTGAAGGGCAATATCCTAAAAGGGAGCCAGACATAGCTCTGAGATTCAGGAAGCAGAAACTCAGGGGCACTTACCATGGGGTTTTGTCATAAGGATGAATCAACTCCCACTATGAACTTAATGTCACTCCATTCAAGATTTAAAGGTACTGATTGGCCTTGCTTATGCAGGGAACCTAGATTAAAATTCTCAAGACTGTATGTAATTTGGGAGGAGGTGGATCCCCAAATTAAAACTGAAATGCTGTTGACTCAAGGGAGGGTATATGCTGGACAAGCAAAAACAATGTCCCCTATACTGAGGTTCTCAGAATTTATTTTTATTAATAAGACTTGAACCAAGGCTCCATTCAGTCAACATGCTTACAAAAGATGTGTGGTCATTCCTGACCCATGGCCTAATTATGGCCATGTAGATGGTCTGATTATGAAGGTCTGATTATGATTTGGGGTGGTGGGGGTGCAGACACAGATCCCTCTAGGGTAGTTGAGATCCTGACTGTCAGAACATCATGTAGGACATCCCAGTATTTTCTGTTAGGGCTACCAGTAGCCTGTCCTTTGACCTTGGGGCTCTGCTCTGCAGAGGTGCCTTTGCTGCGCTGTTGGGATCTATTTGCTCAGCCTTCTGGCCCCATTTGGGGAACAGCGGCAAAGCAGCCCGCCTCCTCCAGAACAGCTCTATTGACAGCTGGATGCGTTGATTACTTTATTCACGTCCTCACTAGGAGGGAGAATGCATTTCCTTCCTTCATGATTAGCAAAGTACTAGATGTGGCCATGGCTAGGAAATAGCTTATCACTGAACCTCCTTGGTTGTTTATTTTTATTTTGTTCAATTTCTTTTAACAGGAAATGGTTATTGTCAGAGTTTGGGATTGTTGGCCTGATATACACTCTCCACTGTTGTGTTTTCATTACACGTACAGCTCCCTTGCAAATTCGAGATATGGTGGTAGATTCAGGGTGGCAGAATGAGCCCATGGTCTAACAGGCTTGCAGTTCCCTGTTCTACTTCCTCTGTGCTTACCGTGGCAGAGGGTCCCGAGCAAAGCTTAGTTTGCCAACCAGTCCGTGAGTCAGCAGATAGTTGTGGCAAGTGCTACAGGTGTCAGGGGCCCCTGAACTAGGTTCTGGGGTAGAGTGAAAGGATAAGACCAACACAGCCTGGGGTAAGTCTTTGTTTGCCAGGTGGAAGTCAGTCCCTTCCAGATAGGTTCTCAGTAAGGGAGGAAGTGGGGCAGTAGGAGTGGGATCAGCCTTCTTCCTTTTTGGCAGTGGGGTGCTGAGCCTCAGGGGAGAAGCTGAGGAGCAGTGACCCTGAAGAACACGACCCAAGTCAGGGAAAGCTGCCTTAAGACAAAAGGCAGTCCAAAAAAAGCACGACCAGGTGAGATGGAATGTAAAGCCCAGCTTGCATGAGGGTCAGGGGAGGTTGTGATACAGACACGGGTTCAAGTTCAACCTAGATGGGAAAACGAGAACTTCGCTGCCCGCTGTGTGGTTTGGGTTGTTGGATCTCTAAGCACTCCCACTCTTTTATGATAAAACGTGGCTGGTTCCCCTTGACAAGTACTTCTTAAAATTCATTCCCATCTTGTCAGGGGCTACCGATGGCAGGATGCATTTGTGGGGAGGTGGGATGAGGAAAGCGTGATTAGGAGGCTCAGCACAAAGACAGAAGAGAGTCTAGCATATGTATTTGATATAAATATTATAGTTTTACAGAGACATCTCGATCAATATATGCCACATTTCATCTACCTCTTTGACAAAGCGAGCGCAATGTATTCGGGGAAAGCTGTATAGGATTTTCAATTTACTCTGTATGATTTATTGTGACAGGATTGCTATGAGTTTTTTAAGTTCTTTGTACTTGTTCCAGTAAAAATGGATATAGTATCTTTAAAAATAAACAGCCCAGAGCTGTGCATTTTACATTGTCTTCCTAGAGCGAGGCTCTGCTAAAGAGAGATCTGAGATCTCCCCGCCCTTGGGGAATTGATTGCAGCCAGATTTGCTTCAGTGCTTGCTCTTAGCTTTTGTTTTTTGGGAGGGAGGAGAGGGGCAGTGGGAGAGTAAACAGAGAAATCAATTAGGAAGTGATCACAGACGTCTAGACAAGATATGATGATGGCGTAAACCAGGGAGGGGGCAGAGAACCGCAGCCCTGCTCGAGGGTTCAGTGTCTGGTGGGCGCACCCCAGGCTGTCTGGGCCTCTTCATTTTGGAGTGGACTAGGCTCACGTTCCCCAGGACTGGCCGCCCATCTCCTGATTCCCAGCCTGGGGTACTCCCCCTGGCACCAGCTGGTTCCCCTCTTTAGAAGGCATCAAACAGAGGGAACTGCTGTGCTCTGGGTCTGGCACTGGCCTTGCACTGAATCCCTGGGCCTCGGTTCCACATCAGACGGAGGCAGGACTAGAGGAAATGTTTGCCAAAGGCCCTGGAGATGCTAACATAAATGCCAGAACGTTAGAGGGGCCCAATCACTACCCTGCTGTCACAGTTCCTGTTTTCAAAGGCTACAGGCTCTAAGAACTGCTATCTGAGTCTTTGAAAAAGTTTGTGTTTTTCATTCTCATCCAGCTAAACTCATCCTCAGTGGCTCTCCGTGAGGCCTGGTTTTCTATTTTTAGTAGAGACGGGGTCTTGCTCTTGCTCAGGCTGGTCTTGAACTCTCAACCTCAAGTGATCTTCCCACCTCAGCCTTCTAGAGTGCTTAGGATTACAGGTGTGAGCCACCGCACCCAGTCCAGAACTAAACAAAAAGTCCATTGGATCAGAAATGGTTGTTGATTTAGGTTTGTTTGCCATCTTCACAAACCAAGTGGTCAGGCCCTGTAGAAATCGGTCCTGAGTATTGTCACTAGTCTAAAAACCTTCGGAGCCGGAGCCATAGATGGGAACAGGTTTAGCTACTTCTATAGCTTAATTTTCCTGCATATTCTCCATTGTAAATGGATCATTTAGATTCTTCTCTTCCTCTGGATCCCTGGAGGGGGCTGGTGAGGAAATCCTGAGCTGGACATGGCATTTTTAATGCCTAAAACAGATATTTGCATCACTTTGCAGCCCTCTGTCTTGCCAAATAACGTACCTTAAGTTAAAAGTTCGGTTTAGAGTTCCTGACCAGTGGGACTTGTGATTTCTGCCCACCACTCAGGCTTTGGATTTAGCAATCCTGCCTTTACAGCCAGAATCTAGTGATATTGCAACACTGTGATGGTTAATCCACCCCAATCCCCAAACTAAGCCTCTCCCCTGGCCCACTGAGGACCCCTCCAACACCCCTATGTATCCAGGAGGACATCTTTGTGGGTGCAGCCCTGTTTGTCCTGAAAGAGCAGAAGCTGAACTCCCCAAGCCTGTGTGTGCCTTTGCCCCACCATCTTCGTTCATCCCAGCAAGAAGTGGAGTGGACCTGAGTCACATCCTTTGCTTGCTGTGGGATGCCAGGCACGCGTGACTTAATGAAATGGAGATTTAGACAGGTTATCTGAAAAGATGCAGATAGTAAGAAGAGAGGGTTGTTTGAAGATTAGGTGAGATTATATAGGCCACAGAACATTTTCTGTCTGTTACGTACTGATTTGCATATGCCACATGAATTCCGTTATTAATAGTTCATAATGCTTGCAGTGTGCCAGATTACTAGGCCCTTACATGTATTATCTCTTTAAATATATCCTCAGGATAACCTCAAGAATCAGGTACTAGCTCTGGACCCTCAAAGGCTCTGGCTTCTTAGTTGTAGAATACAAAATCGATACTTTGTCTGAGACTATTTAGTTATTAGTGTCTGAGCTGAGTTGACACAGGGCTATCAGTGTGACTCTCACATGGTGCCTGTGTAGATGTGTAGGTGTCCCCAGCAGAAATCATTTTGGATGGGGATCTTTTTGGCTTTCTTCAAATCACGCTGTGTGAATGACCATCACTCTACTTCCAATGAGTGTACACCCTGCTCTCAATCCTGGAATATATTCAGTTATCTTTTTGATAATTGAGGATGCAATACATTCTGCTTCTCTTCTCCCAGCAATCCTATTCTTCCCCAATCTACTGCTTCTGGAATTTCCAAAAGTCCTGAAAATATTTCTGGAAAATAAATTTTCTGCATTCATTCTTCTCCCCTCCAGCCCCTGCAGGGCCTTCCTTAGACACGGGCTGGCGGAAGCGTATCTCCTACTGCCAATGCTGAGTTAGAGAGGCAGGTTCTTCCCATCCATCAATTCTAACTGCATTCAAACACTTTCAATATGTGGGCTCCTTGATAACTTTCACTGTATGGAAAACAAAATGGAGGAAAATGATTATTGGCACAAAAGGGGGAGGCCATAAATCTTCAAATCAGATACAGGACAGATTGGAACAATATGGGTTCTCCAAGGTTGCCATGATAATGTACCTAATAATTCTCCTTGGGCAAAAAGGCAATCTGCTTTCAATCAATCTTGCTTTTTCTGAGCAAAAATACCAATTATGTTGAAGGAAGATTTTTTTTCTTCCTTTTTGATAAAGACTGCTCTCCACCCCAGAAATCATGCTGTAGGTAAAAGATATATATTTTCAATTGTCTAGAATGGTATTGGACAGCTAGCACCAAATGGAAAAAGTCAATCCTTTTTCTTCTCCTCTCTCTTGTCAGCATTTGTCTACTTCTTAGGAGAAGTGAAAGTTAATTAAGGCTTAAAGGATAATATTGATTGCATTGGAATATATTTCATATGTGCCCAGCACATTTTCAAGTAAGAGAACCCTGACTTTTTCTAAGGCTGAATAAATCAGCTGGCTGAGCCTTTGATTCAAGGGTGAGAGGGGGACCCATCTCCTCCCCTTCCACTTCTCGCACATCTTTCCCAGGGATGAATGATTTCAGAAGAGGAAGAAAGGGTGCTGGTAGATGCTCGTTCAGTTCTTTGTGTACCAGATAGGAAAGGATGGATGTTCAGGCATTTCCCTATACCTATCATTGATTTAAGTCCAGCTTTGAATAATATCCAGGCTTATGCTGGTATAGAACTTTGAACTGTACAATGCCTGGTGCAGGAGGCTGGCTGGGTGATGCTAACCTCTCAGCTTCCTCGCGAAAACAAGTAGCTTGCATGAGAACAAGTAGCTTGCCCAGGGTGACACACATCCTTGGTAGCAGAGCAAGGAATCCTGTCTGTCTTTCTTTCACATCCAAGTGAAAGAAACAGCCCTACCCACATATCTGTCTCACAGGGATACCCTGGATTCATGTTGGCCCCATACACTGGATTCATGTTGGCCTTGTTCTTAATGTTCAAAGTCCACGGGCAGAAAGCATTAGGATGGCACCAAGAAGCCCCACTGTCATTTGTAGAGAGGTCGGGTCAGGAGGGGAATCCTATTTTTGTATCACTTTGTACACACTGGGCGAATTCAAAATCAGAAATCTTATTCAGAACATACGAATTCATGTGCAGTGTTTTATCCATATAAAAGCACATGTACTATAAGAAGCATTTTAAGATATGATGTCATAAAGATGTATATAATCCAAGTGTTCAACTTATATTATATATTAGTATATATATTAGTATATATATTAGTATATAATACTGTATATTTCACAGCCTTATAGGAAAGAGGGCGTTAGTCATGTGGGCTTTGGACATAAAATTTGGATGGGTGGCCAAGGGACCTCCCTTCACCTAGTAGGTACTGGCGAGAGAGCAGAGAGACATATTAAGACAGCTCTTCTGCAGTAGCCATTGGCGCTCTTTCCTCCCCTCGATGGCCTCTGCCTGCTTGATTGCTAAGTGCACCACCGTAACAATAACAGTTCATAATGGTGATATTATTAACTGCATCGTGCATATTATTGATTTACTCTTTGTTCTGCATCATTATGCTTTCGCCAATGAGTTTACTGTATTATTCTCACATACTTAGTCAAGCACCAAATTACAATGAAAGGGCAGGCTCTTGTAATGGCATCTAATGGAACATTGCATAAGCCATCATCATTGCCTCCTATTATGGGCTGCCTCCAGCCAATGAGCTTTCTGCCTTATTGGAATGTGCACAGAGCAATTATGCAGTGCAAGGGGCCTGGCCATTCTAAATTCTACCCAGGAAATAACCATGCTGCATGTTCACCACCTGCCCAGGTCTCAAAGCACAGCTAGCAATTCAGCCTCCGTCACTGTCAGCCTCAGGGAAACAGGGACAGGAGCAGAGCCCCTTGCTATGGGCACTGGAAGCCCGTGGTTTTATCTGCACAGTCAGTCCCCAGCTTTAGGTCTTGCAGCGCACTCTTGCATAGAAGTATTTACTCCTAATCATGCTCTCTGGAGCAAATATACACAGGATAGTCTGGTGCTCAAGTCAAATTAATCCAGGAGCCCGAAGCTGTTGGAGGGACTGTTAGGCTCAGGAGTTCTGAAAGAGGGGATCATCTCAGAGTGAGCCACTATTTCCAGAAACAGAAGTCCAAACCACCCTAGAACAAGGCAAGCAACTACAGCCTCATCCCTTCCCGGCTTCACCCTATCCTGAGGTCTTGGAAAGCCCAGGCACCCTAAGGAAGCCATCCCATGGGGACGCACAGCCAGCCGGCGTGATCTTCCATTCCATGGGCATCCCGCCCCCACTTAGCCCTGAGTAATGCTCACTTACTGTAAAGTGTTACATGCCCCCATTGTTGGAGGAGTTATGGCGGAAAAATGCAAAATTTCCTTTTTACTGCTATGGCCAGCAGAGCCTATAACGTGTCAGGCTGCACATTAGCCACCCTGATAAAAGTCCGCTTTCTTACACACAAAATCATCGTTTCAGCAAGATTTGTTATCTCATTACCTGATAAGCTCTATGTCATAAACCAAGACTCATATAGTAAATCTCCCGGGAGGACGCTTTGTGGGCAGAAAGGGAGAGATATGAATCTGCAAGGGACTTGATAATGCAGCATTTAAGCGCAAGCATAATGTCACTTATTGTTGAATGCATAAAACCACTTGGCCAAACGGTTGGGCTTTTAATAGGATTTTTGTGCAGCATCAGGTGAGAAGCCATATGCCTTTTCTGTCCAGGAGTCTCTGAGCACCTGCTAGCACCGCTGCTTTGCCTCGCGGGCCTCCGGGGATGGTAGCTGGGCTTTCGGGGGGCGGAGGGAGGAGAGGACTGCTTCCCTGCAGCTGCCGCGCTTCCTCTGTCTTGCCAGGGTGGGATGTGGGTCATCTTGCTGGGCCTGGCCTGGTCTAACTGGCCTTTCCCGTTCAGGCACATTGTGGTCTGTGGACACATCACTCTGGAAAGTGTTTCCAACTTCCTGAAGGACTTTCTGCACAAAGACCGGGATGATGTCAACGTGGAGATCGTTTTTCTTCACAAGTAAGAGGCTCTTGCTGTTATCAGACCACCCTCCGCTGAACCATGCACACCCCGGGGGACTCCCCGAGTGTCCGTAAGAGCGGTACTGATGGGGGTGGCGGTGGGATCAGGGTAGAGCTGATGACGCACGATCCTGCTGGCCCCATTGGAGAGGATGTTACTGAACCAACGGGAAGGGGAGCCGCACGCTGGTTCAGTCGTGAGAGCAGCGCCTGCCTCTGCGGAGGGAATTCTGGAACCACATGCGAGTTTCTCTCTGGAAGAAATAACAGTGCGGTTCATTATGGGCCCAACTCGTTGTTACCGTCCCCGCAGCAGTCCGGTGTGTTTGGTGTGCCCACAGTGTCTGGTGTGGAGCGATTAGTTGTATGGTGTGTGTACGTTAGGAGTGCAGGAGTGAGACGGAGACCAAGCAAGACATCAGCATCAGAGGAAGCAGGTGTAAGGTAGTAATCGGGACAGCTGCTGTTCCCGGGAGCCTCCGGTGTGGGGCCCTAGGCTGGCCACAGCATGCAGTCTCTCATTTAATCCACGGGCAGAATAAAAGTGCATGCTCTGGACTCAGACTCCTCAATCTGAATCCTGACTCAACCAAATACTGGCTGAGAAAGTTACTTAATCTCCATGTGCCTCAGTTTCCATATCCATAAGTCAGGGAGATAATGATGATTTCCACCTTGTTGGGCTGTTGTGAGAATGAAATGAAACAATCCAATTGAAGTGTGCAGAGCACAGTCAGGCATGCAGTAAGTGCTCAATAAGTGTTAGTTATTAGTGTGAAAGGTGAAATATATTAGGCAGCACAATCAGTTTAGGAGGAAGGTCTTACCGTGCGTGTGTTACAAGTGAGGAAAGCAGCCATCTCCCTTCCACCCAATGTTGTTGAGGTTTTAAGCTTTGCCTGATCCTCCTTTTTGGGTAAAAGGTAGTCTGCCACAGGAGGGGAGAGAATTAGGGGGCACTGCCATGTTGACATGGATGCTACCATTGTCATCATCTTTTACGGAGATTAGACTATCGCAGGCCAGTCCTGGCACCATGTTGCAAAAGGCCAGGGCAGAGCTCCCATGCTGGCATCAGCTCGCATGGTATTGGCCACTCAGGGCTCAGTGCTGCTCTGAGGGCCCAGTGAGGCCAACCTCCCTACAAACTGCCCGTTCTGTGCATGCCCTTCCTCTGGCATTTGTTCACAGAATGCCAAACTTCTGACTTGCCCCTCCGTTGGAACACTAGCACTTTTCTGTTCCGCACTGACTTCTCCAAACCCTCAGAAGACAGACCAGGCTGTGGCAGCACAGGAGCAGGCACCTTCGGTCCAGCTCAGTGCTGAGCTGCTGATTACCAGCCGTGGGGCCGGTTCTCTGCTGAGCGTTTTGGAAAGTTCGAGAGGGGTATAGTGTACAGGTTCTGCCCTCATATCACTTGGGCATTTCAAGATGAGCATGCATGCAACCATGAAAGGACAACACAAACCCTATATTATCCGAGGAATGCCAAAGGCAGTTTAATTGAGAACTGCACGGGGCATCTGTCTCGGGGAGAGGCCAGGCTACTGACATCACCAGGGCAGGCTTCCAACCGAGGCACGACCTGCAATGGGTCTGGGAGAGTGGGTGGATTCGCACAGGCAGCCACTCTTCTCTTGCCCACTGCTTTCATTTGACTAAACAAGCTGGCTGCTAATGCTTCAATTGCTGGGATTCACCTTTGTGTCCCCAGCATCTGTCAATATTAGACTCGTAGTGGATGGCCCAGTTAGTTAATTAACCTCTCATAGCTTTGGGTTAATGACATGTTTTGAAGTTTAAATAAGTTAATATTTGTCAGTCTATTAGAACATTGCCATATCATAAACACACAAAAATACTATTTTTATTATTACTGAAGACTTAATAAATGCTAGGCAAGTGTTGACTATCATAGTCCCTGGCAAATAGTAGGTTCTAATTAAACATTGTCTCCCAGTGCCTGGAACAGAACCTCATAGAGCATATATATGTATATAATTTATATATCAATATATCTAATATAGTTATAGATTTAGATAGATAGGTATAAATATCTATATATTGATATATCTGCCTCTATCTATGTCCATATATATGTCTATAAATAGAGAGATTTATTATGAGGAATTGGTTCACTTGATTATGGAGTACTGCAATCAGTCATCTGCAAGCTGAAGACCCTGGTGTCATTTAGTCTGAATCCGAAGGGCAGAGGACCAGAGGAGCCAGTGGTGTAAACCCCAGTCCAAGGGCAGGAGAACGGAATGAGATGTCCCAGCTCAAGCAGGCAGGCAAGAGGCCAAGGGGACACATTCCTCCTTCCTCTGCTTCATTGTCCACTCAGGCCCTCAGAGAACTGCATGACACCTGCCTGCAGGGAGGAGGACAATCCACTGTACTGAAGTTGCTGATTCAAATACGAATCACCCTAACAGACACCCAGGAGTAACGTTTAATCTGGGCACCCCGTGGCACAGGCAAGGCGACACATAAAATTAGCCATCACACTAGTGTGCCAGCCCAGCTTCTCTATTCATAAAATAGGGATTCTGTTCACGATGAAGGCTAAGACATATTGCCCCGTAGGCTTCGGCTTTTGTAAAGGCCAGGGGCCTCTTTACCCTACCTTGGTTCTGGTTTTGGTTTCAGTTGGCCTAGGTCCTTGAGTGTGATCGGGGCTGCTTTGTCGGCCACAGCCTTTCCCCAGGGCTCACTGTGGAAATTCGAGAAGGGAATTGAAATCCCCGAGTCCGGTCCGCTGTACTAACGGCCGTTTCTTGTCTCTCTGTCTCCAGCATTTCCCCCAACCTGGAGCTGGAAGCTCTGTTCAAACGGCACTTCACTCAGGTGGAATTTTATCAGGGTTCAGTTCTCAATCCACATGATCTCGCGAGAGTCAAGGTAAGGAGAAAGAGGTGACTTCTGCTTGTACTGCATCTTGCGGGGCGGGGGCGTGTCTAACTCTGTGTGAGGGGACATGCCCCATAGGATGGCCAGCGGGGGTCCCCCAGACCCCAGTGAGATAAGTCAAATACCGCCAGCCTTGATGCCACCCTTCTGCTGGCCTCTGAACCTCATTCTGCGAGCGCATGCTAGACCGCCTATAAGCCCGCCACACTTGGACTGTCGTAACGTGAAACTTACTAATATTTCGCTGGTTCCTTCAATATCAGCTGCTGCTAAAGGAAGTAGACCAGTTGTGCAGACTCAGAAGTCTTGTACATATAATCATCAAGTAATTCCCATCCTGAATCCTTAAGTTAGATTCAATGTAGCTCCAGCATCTATTATTTACACCTGAAGGAAACATTAGTGTAAAGTATAAAATAAGATTTTACTAAGCCATGAGATGTTTTGTGCTCCCCTTTTATTTCCCCCACCAAAGACTCCGGGTGCAAAACTAAACATGCAGATATCTGACATCACTTGGTAATGGGCTAATCTTTCTTTCCAGAACCTGCTAAGTTAGAATCTCTCATAAAGCACACCTGAGGCTTAGAAGGGAAAGGTACACAGCAAAATGGCATCTGCCACCTTATTCATTTGGTATAGATTTTGTAAGCATGTTCAATATTTGCATGCCAGTGGGTGATCATTAATACTGTGAATCCACTGAAGTCTAAATGCTTAACCGTGGTCACCACATAATTCTGTAAATAAGATAATTGGCCAGCATGAATAATCCAAAAGGATTTGGGTAAATTCTTTGCATTATTAAAGAAATCTAGAGGCAGTTTGTGACATACTATGAAGAGATCATGCCCTCCCTCCCTTCAAATGCAGGAATGGCCCATTAAATACAACACACCAAGTAGGACAGATTGCAGACCTGGGCCGGCACTGAGAATTCTTATGCTTACATAGCCCAGTTAATCTTAATATTATCCAGACATGACCCAAGTTATGGCTAGTGTGAAATCTTATGAGAACATAGAGAAAATAGTTATTGTTCATAGACCTAATTTAAATGCAAGCAATTATTAGCACATCAACCTCATGGTCCCCTCTAAGGAATAAGCCCCTTTAGGCTCATGTTTAGGTAAGTCAGTAGGTTGTATTTTGAGATCATTTGTAACATATCATTTCACATGCATAGATTTGTTGTCTTTCGACTATCAGAATACTAATGCAATGCTAAACAACATGGAGCTGTTATCTGATTTAGGGCTCTGTTCTCAGGCCCCAGATAATGAAGACATAAAAAAAGGTTGGATGAAGGACTTTCGGGTCTACATTTCTGAATCTCTACTCAGAGAACTTGCTGACCCGGAGATGGGGTTGAGCTCACCTGGTTCCTGGCAGGAGGAATTAGGAGGCTGGTGCAGACGGTTGAGAAAGGAGGTGGGGAGGGGACTGAAAGGCTTAATTAATTGTTATTTAAAGAAATCTGGAAATCCTACACATAAGCGCCTATGCCAAAGGAAAAGTATAATTACCAAGGTACATGTTGTACCATCAAACAGCAACAAGATGAAATGTTTATACCATAACAAGGACTTGCAACCTACACTTTTGACAAAAAACTGTAATCTCCCAAGCTTGTTTTTTTTTTTTTCCCTTTCCTTGCAAAGCACCAGGTTCTCCAAGAGCTGTCAACAGAGAGAGACTGCAGTCGAGCGTGGCTATTTATATGTTTGTGTTCTGTGATTTTTCCTTTTGGTGTCTTAGATAGAGTCAGCAGATGCGTGCCTAATCCTTGCCAACAAGTACTGCGCTGACCCAGACGCTGAAGATGCCTCCAACATTATGAGGTAACTCTGGGGACTGGGGAAGGCCCGGGCCTTGGCACCCTGTGGCCCGCTCATAGCCTTTTGGGGTCCTCTGCAGAGACTGCCTCTGTGAGACCTTCTCTGCCTCCTGTGCCGCCCCATGAGTCATTGCCCGCACGGGCCTGGGAGCCCAGGCTGCAGTGGGTGAGGAGGGCAGGAAGCTGCCAACAGGAAGTTCACTGTCTCCAGACCGCAGCTCTGGGACTCACAGCTGGCCATGGGTTTGAGACTCCTTGAGACAGAACCAGAAAGGGAAAGGTAGATTCACACGGGTACAGGCCTGAATTAAGGTGCCGTGTTTCCTAAGGGGAGGTGGACCTGAGATAACTGGGGGGCGACTTTGCCCCCCAGGGGACATTTTGCAATGTCTGGAGATGGCTTTGGTCGTCATGACTAGGGGATAGCGCTGCTGGGGTCTGGTGGGTAGAGACCAGGGATGCCGCTAAACCTCCTGCAACGCACAGGACAGTCCCCACAGCAGAGAATTATGTGGCCCCAAATGTCAATAGTGCCAAGCTTGAGAAACGCCGTGTTAGGGCTTTCCATGCTGATTAGGAGGAGTTTACGGACCAATTAGCTTGTTTCAACCAGTTCCCTCAAAATTAAATAGTGTTCTTCACTGGAAGCTTTTTCAGTGCTTCTAATAGTAATGTGAATCTCTGAGATGGTGTATTAGAGAGGATGTATCAAACCTAGTTTACTACAAACTCCCCCTGCCCCATTTTTTTTTTTTTTAAAGAACCTCTTCTGGTAGGAGGACACTCTGGGAAGCATTGCCTGGAGGGTTAGGCCCGTCTACCGCTAATCTCAACCCCCACTCCAACACCTTGTTCTCTCATTTCAGAAGAAACATTGTTCAGTTTTTGTCCTTTCCATAGGTCCATACTATGAAATGACTGAAAAGTCAAGACATTTCCCTGCAGGTAGTTAAAGGCCGTTTGGAATTCATCTCCCCTCTTGCGTAAATTGCAGAGTGGTTACAAGGGCTGAGGGGGGAAACAACAAAGAGAACCTTCTGGAGAGGAGCTGAACCGAGAGAAAACATTTCAGCCCACTGCGTTCCCAGGAATTCTTGCCTAATTGTGAACAGCCATCCCTAGGGGCAGATCCTGCCTCTGCTGCAGCTGGGTTGACCGTGTCCTGGGAATTTACCTGAGGTTGAGGGTCAGGAAGTCGCCTTTGTGGCATGAGGATGCTTGCATCTCCTTTTCATCCGTGGCCCCGAGTGACACAAGCCTTCCCATCAGTGAGGTGGGGGAATGCCGCCACTTGGGAGGAGGAGTGAGTCCTCCCCAAAGCGTCTGGTCCTTGTGTCTGGCAGGCCACATCTGGCCCCATCTTCTCGTTCCACTCACTTTTCTTTGGCAATAGGCTCAGTGCAGTCGTTCTGAGGAAGTTGATGCATGAACTCTTGTGAGCACTGGGCTTGCCAGGCTGGGGAGGGAGGGTGGAGTGGAGACTGGCTTCACACCTGAACCCGTCTCTAAGGAGTGAGTGACAGCTGGACAGTGACTGCACTAGACTCAGTTTAGGGTGTGTCACTTGTCCCTTTCTTTGAAGTAAGTAGGTTTTTTTAATCCTTTGTCATTTGAAAAGATGGCAGTGTAGCCCTTAAGGAACCAGGCTTCATTTTTTCCAAAGTTCCAAATGGAAAACCAAAAGAAGACGGAGCTTAATGTTTTTACCCCACAGAGAAGTTTGGGGCTGACATGGCTGTTTTTGTTTTTGTTTTTTTCCAAAGTGAATAATGGAAGTGAGTAGTATCTTTGAAATGGGCATTTCTCTTAATTGCAATATTTTATTCAAACCCGACTGTGATAGGGTTACTATGAAGACATGTAGTACCAGGGTGATTGTCAGGATGCCAAGGCATAGAAATTACTGGTCAAAGGTAGTATCAGAAATGCAATTAAGAAGAACCAGCATTGAGGCCCAGGTGGCAAAAGGAAATGGGAAGTTCAGGGTTAAAAATGGGCTCTGTCTTTCTCTTATTTGTATAATCCTCCTTCCTCTTTAATTTAATGAGAGCAATCTGCCCCTTTTGAAATTAAAATGTCAAAGACTCATTTGAAATGAGCAAATGCAGAAAACTGGCTGAGGCTGTGGAGTGCTAGGCAGGGCTGACAGAGGCTCAGAGGCCCTGAGTTATAAGTATGGGCCAACACCACAACACTTCTTCAAAAATAAAATGAAATCCTTCAAGTGCAAAAACCCTGGGCGGATTTGTGCTGGAGAGGCTTTAGCATGATCCGTTTCCTAAATTCACAAGTTGCAGCTTTGCAGAAGAAGCTGCTCCCTGCCTGTCTCCTCTTTAGCTTTGCACAGAGAGGGGGTGAAGTGGGGAGCTCTGCTTGGTGGGAAGTTCGCGGGGGACGGTGGTAATGCACGCACTGCATTTCTGATTAGGCTTAGGAGGTGGGCCTTGCTGTGGCATTCCATTCTTTAGCCTTCCTTGTCACGGGAGGAAATGTACAATGTCACCTGTGACAGAGTCGGTAATGACAAAAACCATAACTTACACGTGGAGAGAGCTTTTAATGATTTCAAAGCATTTTCACATCTGGTCTCCCATTTGCTGCTCATACCAAGCCTGTGAAGTAAATAAAGCAGGTACTGTTGCCCCCGTGTCCAGATGAGGAAACAGGAACAGAGAGCCCAGGGATTTCCTGAAGGTCACCCAGTTCATTAGTACAATAGCTGCGACTGGAACCCAGGTGTTTCCATTCATCTGCTCCCTGCCCCTCCCTTCAGCACAGCCATTGACTTGGGGAGGACATGTGGGGGTAGGGGTGGGCGCCAGCGGTGTGTTCAACACTGCCTATGGCCTCGGGGTAGGTGGGGGCAATTTCCCACCAGATCGTGACCCCCACAAGGCCTTGGCACTCATTTTTAATCAGCGTCCAAGTCATCCTTTAGACTCTGTTAGCTACGGAAAGGCTGAGACCTTGCCCCCATCCTAACAGCCCTGCTTAGAAATCATTTTTGCGAGAGTGGCCAAGTGCGTGTCACAATTAGAACCATTTGTCGTGCCGCTTGTTTGATTTGTCATTGTTGTCTCAAGTTGTTAACTTGGAGAATTGGACTCAGAGCAGATTGTTTCTTGGCTGGTCCCTGGGGTGTTGGAGACGGCAAGCCTCCGGCGGGGCGGGGGGCCGTGGGCTTTGAGCTTGCTTGTGCTGTTGAGATGTCCATACGGTCAGCCAGCCCGTGAGCCCTGCACCAGGGCCCCCACCCTCCAGCACACTCAGGTAACATCCTGTCCCCAAGGCCTCACAGGGGACCCTCAGATTTCTCATGCCCAGGACACAGACTTGCTGATTTGTGATTTCTTTCTCACACCGCCAAGAGACATGGCGGTGGAAACATGGTTTTACATGGCCCAGTGGGTCCACCACCCCTCTGGACGGCGCTGGCTGCCGGCCCCATGAGTGTCCCATTGGGAGATAATCATGTGAATCCCTCCGTCAGACTCTATGGGGAAGGCAGACCCTGCTTTAGCTTTGGTTCTTTCCTTTTCAGAGTCATCTCCATAAAGAACTACCATCCAAAGATACGAATCATCACGCAGATGCTGCAGTATCACAACAAGGTAAGCCGGTTCCAGGCTGATGACAATGCAGGGTCCAGTTTCCTCCCCCTCACCGCGCAGCCTCACACACACGCTCATGTGCCCATGTGTGTGCACACCACTGCAGTTCAAAGGGCTGGGCAAGAGGTGTGGCGGGCGAAGATCTCCCTGGCACATTTCTTGAATCCAGACTTGTTTGCAGTTGCTCACTGGAAGGAAGCTCCTTCATGCACAGGCTCATTCATTCAAGAAGCATCTACTGAACCCCTTGATTCAGAAATACTGATGTGTTCTTAGATCCCATTTGCACCTAAATTACAACAACTTCCATGTTGATGTGCTGCAGTCATTTCTTTGGTCAATATTTATTGAACACCTACTATGGGGTTAGCACACTCTGCCTGACACCCACCTGCAGGGATATAAGTGAAGGAGTAACCCTATTTCATATCCTCAGGGAACTTGCAGTTAAGGGAGTGGCCCAGGTAAGTGATAGAACTTCTCTCTCTGAGACCAGGTGAACTTGAAAGGGTGGAAAATTCTCCACTCTGGGTGGAGAAGGTGGAACACATTCTCAAATTTAGGATAAGAATTTTGCAGAGTTGAATTTGGGGAAAATGTTGGCTATCCAGAGACGAAGCATAAGGAATTTTCCTAGTATTGCAGCTTACAATGGGGCACTGATTGGGAAAAAAAAAAAAAACAAAATGTCGGAGTCTCTGTTGCTGCCCTGTGATTCCTTCTCAGTGAACCAGAGTCCAGTCTCTCCCTCCAAGGCAATGCTCTTTCCCTAGGCCAGTCAGTAAACTCCCAAGAAAACAGCTTTGGGGGAGGGAAGGTGGCACCTTTCTCTGTTTGGTATGGTACCAGTTATCTCCTTAATGAAGCTTAGAAACCCGGGGCTACTTAGTACCTGGAGCCAGGTGTCCTGTCTGGACAGAATAACTCCCTGCTGGGTTATGAGTGAGCGTGCGGCCCATCTCACAGGCCATATTCCCTACGAAATAGGCAGTCAGGTGACTCAGAGAAGGCCCCATTCTGCCAAATGCACCAGCTCCGTGCCATTATTTCTTAATTGCTGGCAAGTGCTGGCCCATTTTACCGTGTGGAGGTCCATCAGAGGCCATTGTGGAGTGGAGCCTGCTGTCGTGACTGGCCCACTGCTTGGAGCTGCTGCCCACTGCCCAGGATTGCCTGACTGTCGGCAGGTGGCCCCACTGTGGCACGTGTGTGCTCCAGCCTGGGGGTTTGGTGTTGGGAACCCAAGGTTGTGTTCTCCTGCTTGTCTCTGAAAAACCCAAGGATGCCGAAGAGATAAAGTGAGGACATTGGCAATGCACAGGCGTCAAGCTGGAGAAGTTTTTGACAGCAGCCTCTGCAGGTGGTGGTGAATTTTATTAGCGAGGCTATGACTGGTGACAGCTCCTGTGGCAATGAGCGCTCCTTCTTTCATTCGTGATTTGAAATTTCATTTAGTGTGGGAGTACTTTAAGCTCTTGTTTAGATTTTTGGCTGAGTTCAGATTGAATGGGAAAATGAATGTTGTATGTTTAGAAAGGGATGTCAGTTCCTTTTTTTCTCCTTCCAATGAGTGCTGATGCAGCATCTTCAAGAAATTAAGGAGGATTTCAGCTATGCGGTTCTTGTCAAACTCAAAGTAGCTCAACCAGCCTGTGATCCAGGCAGTCCCTGGTCAGTAATCACATGATCATAGCAACGTGGACGTCTTTGGCAAACCTCTGCATTTCAGTTATTCAGGAACAATGAGGAAGATATCAAACGATCCATGATTATTACTTAAAACACATTTTATTTAGAACCACTCCAATCTATTTGGGTTTCAGGGTTAGGCAAAATGACTTACAGATCCCTGTGAGATTAGTAAGGACACAAGAGATAGAGTGACTTTGACACCGGACTTTTTTTCTCTATCATTTCATTTCTAGAGCAAGAATAGAAAGTCCACTCATCATGGTTTATCATCTCATTCCTTATAGAATTCCAAATGGGCATTCTTCACTCTGCTCTATAATTTTGCTCTGTTTCCTAAGATGCTTCCACCTTACCCTTTTAAATATATTTTTCTTCCTCTTTTCTTTCAGTATTTTTTTTTTTCTTCTTGGCACTTTCTCTGCACCCATCCTAGATGCCCAGAGACCTCCATCCATTAAAACTTGTTTCCAGGAGAGGACCTGGCGTGTGTGTGAAGTTTTGCACCTATGAACATAGTCCAAGGGATGGTTGATTCTGTATTTGGATACCAGGCTTGACATATAAAGAATTCCAATTCCCTGTGAGCTGATGATGATGATGTTCTAAGGCCTAGAGGGAAGTCAGGAAGCCGCCTTCTTTCTCTCCATGTAAAACTGGCCCTGAGTTTGTCATCATAATAATCACAGACATTTGTGTCATATTTTATGGTTTTAAAATAGCTTTGACATCTATTATCTCCTTTAGTCCTCATTGGACCATCTGTGCATTTCAGCGTCCCAGTGTAACTTCAGACCAAGGGGTCTAAGCTCTGTCACAGGCAGAACGACTCTGCCGGGCACGAATCACAGTCACTCAGCAGCCAGTGAGCTGGGAGACAGAACAGCTAACTGCCACCGTCACTTCAAATGGAGCCACAGCCCATTGAACCAAGCACTACTTCCTGAGAGTAGGCTTTATAGAAGGCTGCTGCTTGCCAAAGTGTATCTTTTTGATACCCCTGGAGAGAAACACTTTCAGTCTGGCCATCTCTGAACACAGAAGAAAGACGGTGCAGGGCATTTTCCGATTGGAGTGTAAATGGCTTGAAGCTCTCCAAGGAAAGAGTAGTTTATGATGTCTTGGAAAAGTGTCACTCCTGATGATTTACCTATTAATGGAGTTTTTATTTTCCAGCCGCCTCTAGTAAAAGAGGCCTTTGTCTCTGGAAGCCAGGTCCCGGTGGCCCAATGCACATACAAGTTCTTTGAGCATTCCCACTGTAAACCTCGGCAGTCCAGCCGCAGAGTCGAAGTGTTTCCCCTCACATGCCCTTCTCTGCACCTCGTGGTGACTTCCCCCAGTTGTATACACCGAGAGATGGATTCGGGACTGGAATCCATCTCTTAGGTTTCCCAGGACAGCCTGTTGTCACATTACTTCTCCGTGGGATGAGGGGTAGTGCGGTAGCAGAAGTGGAGGGAGGTCCGGGTCCTGCTAGACCTGCTCATTAAACTCTCCAAATTAGAGAGGATTTGCCTCCAGATGTCTGTGCAGTAAAGCTGGCATTTCCCACCAAACCCAAACTCCCTCACACGAGATAGGGCGAAGTTGCCAGAAACAACACATTCAAGTTTCCGGGTCAATCTCCTCTCTTTGTTTCGTGCACACAGATCTCCCTCCCAGCCTCCAGCATGTCCCCTCACTCCCTGCCCCGAGACTGGGGAAACTATGACGGCCACACGGAGGCCAGGGGAGCCTGAGACAGGGAACAAACTTGACGTTCCTGTGTGATAACATGTCAAACACGCCTGAGGAACTCAAGACAGACGGGGGCATGAGGGACCGAGGGACGAAACACCGGGGCCTTAGATCCTGAAGGACTTTCTTGGAAAGGTTTCGCTTGTTTGAAGGTGCCATGAAGGTCATGAGACATCTCTTTACGGCTTGGATCTAAAACAAATCTCCTTTCACACACAGGATGATGATTTACTTGTTTATTACTTCGATTTGATTTCTCCTCATTCTTCTCAGACGATGTGACAGAAAATGAGTATTTCTCCACTTACGCTGATGTGCTGTCTATGATGCCAGGGAAGGGAAGGGGAAAGTGGCCATCTGAAGCCAGGGAAGGGCCAGGAGAGAGGGGGGACACAGTGCAGGCCAGTCGTTGGAATGGAGTATAAGATGGGAAATTCCCATCTGCCGTGGCCCCCCATGGGGGACAATTGGAACCACAGTCCCCTAAAGGGAAATATAGTCATCTCTCCCAGGGGTAACCGCCGCTGGCCAAGAGTGCACAAGATCGTCACAGGAGTGGATTTCACAAGAGTGGTGTTTCAAAAGCGGAGCCTGGAGCCCTTGGATTTGTTCTTTGTTTCCACAACGGAGTCTTCCATCCTTCCAGTTCAACTATTGTATGTTGTTCTGAAAGCGAAGGAAAACCTCCTCTGGTGCTCTTTGTGTTTGCTGATACATGCAGAGGAATAATCATTTTAGGGCTGTAGAATCTTGGCATTAGCAGGGCCTTTGAAGGGGTCTCTGATTCACCCTCCCATGCAAAACAAGAGTTCTTTCTCCAGTGATGTGGAGAAATACTCACTGAGTCTTAGGGACAACGACCTTATATTTTTGAAGGTAATCTTCTCCGTTTAGTAGACAAATCACATTATTAGGAAGTTCCTTCATAACACAAATGAAGAAACTGCTTTCTTATAACATAAACCAGTCCGTTCTGATTCTGGCTCTGGAACAAAGCCGGACAAACCTAACCTTGGACGAGGCGGCGTCAGAGGTATTCAGATGGAACCATCCCGTCTCCATGGGGACGTGACCCTTTTCCAGGCCAATCATGTCTGGCTCTCCTCAAAAGATCTTTTCCAGACGCTCACCTCTTCTTGTCTTTGTCACTTTTCTCTGGAAGGTATTCAATCATTTCCCCTCTTTAAATCTGACTTACAACTGGAGCAAGGATTTTGGAACTAGTCTGACCAGTTCGTGATGGAATGAAATGTTCATTTTCCTTCATCTGGAGGCCATTGCTAACAAGCACACGTTGGCTTTCTCTGTAATGTGTCACACGGCTGGCCTAAAATTTGAGGTTTTCCTTACCCACACTCTTAAATTTTGCTTTGTGTGTTTTGTTTTTCTCCCTCTTTCCTGTCTGCTGCCAAGTTAGGTCTTCTCATCATGAATTTATAGAGTTGATTTTTTTTTTTTTCAAACCTAAATGCTAATACTTGACATTAAGGCCTTATAAATCTTTTCAGTTTGGTCTTTTGCTGATTTTTCAAACTCCAGAAAACTTTTTGAATTTCAACTCTTTCATTAAATGTGTTACTACTCTTTGCTTCATGCCACTTAAAGTAATGGGATGAGCATGCCTCAGGGTCCTAACTGTTGAATAGGAGCAGTCCATGTGCAAGAGATCGTAAGCGTCTGCACTGTGATTTACCTGATGATGTAGGGCAGTGGTTCTCAAAGTGTGGCCCACAGGTCACATCATCAGCGTCACCTCCAACATGTTAGAAATGCAAATTCTCCAGACCCATCCCAGATCTACCGGGTCGTAAACTTGAGGGGCCAGCAACCTGTGTTTTTGCAAACTCTACAGGTGAATCTGATGCCTTCTCAAGTTTGGGAATCCCTGATGTGGAGTACTGACTGGGAAGGCAGGTAAAAAAGAAATCCCTGACACACAGGCATGTGGCAGTCTTCCACTGGAGGAGCCAATTTAACAACAACCTAGCCAGACATCCCAGTGACCTGGGCTGATGTGTCTGTCATTAGAGGAAATTCCCTCTGTGCTCCATCTGGTCAAATCTCAAAGCCAAGGGGAGGTCTTGGACTTGGCAGGTACAGAAGCAACCTTCTGGAAAGACCAACCTTCTAGAGAGCAACCTTCTGATGAACAGAAGAGTTGAATAAAACCCCAGACATCAGACCCAGGGGAGGAGAGAAAGAAAGGATGAGCCTGGAGGACCCCAAGTGGCCGGGCAGTGCTGCATTTCCCAGAAGAGATTCTAAACAATTGAATGTTTAAGAGAGAAAGGTCTCATACCTGTTTTTGTTCCCGCAGGCCCATCTGCTAAACATCCCGAGCTGGAATTGGAAAGAGGGCGATGATGCAATCTGCCTCGCGGAGCTCAAGTTGGGCTTCATCGCCCAGAGCTGCCTGGCTCAAGGCCTCTCCACCATGCTGGCCAACCTCTTCTCCATGAGGTCATTCATAAAGGTAATGTCTCGTCTTATTAGAGCACATTAGCCCGGGATTCTATTTGTCGTGGGGTTGAGTAGAGAGCACAGCTTAAACTCAAAACAGATCGACGGGCTTTAACCACTTTGGTTAAGGAGAAATTCCTTGTTATGGATTTGGGCACGAGGCCAGCTTCTTTCAAAATTATGTTTTTATTTTTATTTGGCACATCCACGGCCATTAAATGATTGTTCAAAGCACAACCCTGTCTTTTTTTAGATAAACCACATGTTTATCTATCAACAAAGCCTCCGCTGTTAAAACAAAAATATGATTTATATACATTCCATATGGCACCAGAGCGCCTAAAGAAAAGAATTATCATTTTGCTCTTTTATATCAAGTGGCTGGTGGACCTCTCACTGTGTGGATAAATGCAGACCATGTGTTTGCACTGAAGCCCAAACCCCAACAACATAATTCATTTATTTATTTCTGCACAATCAAGGAGGCCAGCAGGGCTGACATGCCGTGGTTATTGGAATGGGGAGGGAAACAAGGAACCGAGTCCTCGGCAGCAATGAGTGCCCTTTGCACCGAGAGACAGGCCATCTGGATGTGTCCATCTCCTTGCCGGCCGGCACCCCACCGAGCTGACTAGGCAGCCTCTCCCAAGTCCCCAAAGTGGCCACTACCTGCTGGACCAACTCAGGCAGGGCCATGTTGGGAGTTTGTGTCCAGGGCCTTGCATGGAGAGGCCACTACCCAAGGCGGCTTCTGGAGCCAGGGAGGACAGAAACTCTAGTCCTTATCCTTGGACGGTTCTTAGCTGGGCAGTCAAACTGGCCAGCTAGCGTGTGGGCCTTTCTGATTTGCTACGGGTGGCAGTTAGCCCAGATCGGGGCTTGTATTCTACTTCCTGTTATACAACAAGCAGAATTAGTAGCGATTGAGGTGAGAAATTAGTGAGTCACCTTAAGGTCCCACAGAAGGGGCAGAGCCCTGAGGTCAAAGGTGCAAGGCCTCCTGCCTTTTGCTGCCCTGGCTGCTGTATCCACGGCCAGCAGGTTCCTCCAGGGAGTTGAGGAAATAAGAGGGCTGGGTGGGGAGTGTGAGGACGTGGGCATGGGCGCCATCACCCTGGGCAACTCTGAGTTGTGTTATTAGAACAGGTGTTTTTCTAGATCCTTACCTGTTTTATCCACCTAACTGGCAGTATTGAACCCATTGATAGCTAACATTGTTGTGTATAAAAGAACAAATTGTTTTGGAGCTTCTTCCATGATGTTAGCAATATCCATAACAAGGGATACCTTGATTTTAAAATTCCTTCTACGTTATTCATTATGTGTCCAGAGGCCTCAGCTCAACAGAACTCGGGGCTCAGACTGAACTTACAAGTAAGGACACTGCATTCCTTTAAGTGTCTCCTTTAGTCCAGGCTGTTCTTGTCTGTGGGGATGGAACTGGGGGTGGCAGGAGGTCTGTGTGACTGTTTAGAGACGAAACTCCGGAGCC
This sequence comes from Mirza zaza, assembly GCA_008750895.1. Lineage (NCBI taxonomy): Eukaryota > Metazoa > Chordata > Mammalia > Primates > Cheirogaleidae > Mirza > Mirza zaza. The sequence goes on along the minus strand of VSMD01004400.1, from coordinate 9,536 downwards.
AGATGTAGCCCAGTGTCTCCCAGGAATTCCCTACTCAAGGCGAGGAGCCCAGACCCAGGTGAAAGTACTGTCATAAGAGAACTTGGCTCTCTCCACCACGTTTCGGGGGTTTTCTCCCAGCAGGGGACGGCCTGCAGGGACCAAGCCTGTGGTCTGAGGAGCTGGGCTCTGCTTCCTCGTGTTGGGGGGACAGGATCTTTGCAGGGCCCCACCCCAGATGGGGCTGCTGGACATGCGCGTGTTTTGACTTTGTGGTGCCTACATGGTAACTGGAGCTGTCTGTCATTGTTGTTACCAGCAGGGAGAGCTGCTCAGCTTCCCTCAGGGCCTTGTCCCTGAAGGCCCGGGCGTCCCCCGCAGCTCAGCTGATCCCATTGCCAGGCGCCTATTTAGGAAGAGCCTGTGGAAAGGCTGGCCTGGCCCTGGTGTAACTGAAAACACATTTCAGTTGTTGTTGGGGGTTGTGTTACTGCATTATTTCCGTCCGGGGCCACCTCCCTCGTGTTTGGAAGTGACTCTGAATACGGCCTTTTGATGCCGAGGTGGTCTTTGTGTTGGAATTCGCTAAGGTGCGTGACCGGGAAATAACAAGGCTTCCCTTCATATATCTTTTTTCATTTAAAACAGGAACAGCCTCACTCATGTGCTCCCCATTCTATATTGTCGTCTCTGTGTACTTACCTCCAGATCCCAGACCCTTGTCTCTTTTAGGTCCTGGCCAACCCCGCAATGATACTCTCCTTGGCATGTTTTATAAATTATCTCCCATTCCGGCGATCGCAAAGCCCTCACTTATTTTTCTTGGTGGGGGGCAGGTGGAGAAGGAAAACTGTAAATGGATTATTGTTTACAGAAGTCGCTTCCTTACCCAGTGACCCCCATATGCTATGGCGGAGAATTCACCAGGAATTCCATGGGGACAGGCAGGCCTATTAAGACAGAGGGAGAAGGGATGAGGCTTTGGCGACACTTGATTGATCCTTTGGCAACACTTAGCATTTCTGGAAGCCAAAGGTAAGGTGTCAGCTCACCTTCTCCCTTGCCCTGGGCAGGTAGTGTCTGTTTCTTGGATCTTCAGAACCCCTGCCCAAAGCAGACGGAAGAGAAACAAGACTGGAACGGTGACAATATACCACAGCCAGAAGCACCCTGACTATCCACTGGGCTTTTTATCACGGATGAGACCAAAGACCCGAAACTGAAAATGAGGGTGATAGGGCTTGTCAAAAGAGAGAGAGATCCCTGGCATATTGGAGTTACAAAGAGTGGCTCAGCCTAGAGGTACCAAGACATATGGGGGTGTACTTACTTATTCCCCATTGGTGCCACTCTCAAAGATACTAACCCTAAGTAACCCCAAATCATTACTCCTGAAAACCTAGCTCCCATTAGGATATGTTATCTCTGAATTGATCTAAACTTTTTAGGAATCTATTTGTATTTTTTTAGCTTACATCTTTGGGAGGAATGAATTCCTTAAGATTGCTAACTACTGCTAAAGATATTTTTTGTTTTTTCTGGCTATTTGTGTTTAATTTAAACTTCGAGGCATGCCCTCTACAGCAGCTTCTGATGAGTTGGGATTTAACAAAGCCATGCTAACCTCGTATCCGGTACCTTCAGTGTCAGGAATGAGGCTCAGCTTGGCAGCCCAGGGTCCTCCAGCTCAGCAACTGTTGCTAAGGACAAGTTAAGCATTTTGAGCAATAGTGTCTTGTTTGAACATTCTGCATTTGTCCTGGTGCCTGCGATGGATCTACATCTACATGATCAGCCAGGCCCAGAACATCCTGTTCATTTTCTACTATCTGATCTCCTTCCACTGCCCGTCAGGTTCCAGCGAGACTCTCCCTGATATCTCCTGTAAAAACCAACACAATAAACTCGTGTAGCCTATCATTCATCGCCTCATCCCTGCCTAAGTGCCCACACTTGCTCTCTACTTGCCTTCCTCGCTTGGATGTCATTTAAAATGCATTGGTTTTGATTTTTGTTTTTGCTTTCGAGTCTTACTTGTGTGTACTTAACTTTGTCTTCAGCATATGGAGTTTCTAATTGGGGCTCGAGCTGCCATCTTTATGAAATGTGCTATTAGTATTATTCGTACTAGGATTAGCCATCCTTAGACATGACAAACTGTGGGTATGTGTGCGTGTGTGTTTAGAAGGAAACTGACTCTTAAAATTGTTTTTCAGTGTACACCGAGATTTCCAATTTAGCACATTTAAATAGTTTTCAGAATTGCCAACTATTTTAACTCTGCTAATCTATCAACTCTGTATTATACACATACACACACACACACAGCCTGGAACTTGGTATGCAGTCCATAATTATTTCTTTGTCGGATAAATCAGTTATGAGAGTGGAGAAAATATAAGAGGTGTTTCTTTTGTTTTTTCTCATTAGTCCACAAGATTTGAAATTTGTGAGTGAAATATTCCTTAATATCAATCACAACACAGCCTTGTCTATCACATTTTCTATTTCTGCATGAGGAAGCACTAGGGAAATCAGACCCCTGCTACTCAGATTGTATCTGGGCTGAAGTCGATATGGCTCGACACACAAAGTATTTGTTTATTGCTGCTGTGACTTGATTAAGATAAACTTTAAGTAGTATATAGTATAGTCCTTGCACTAATTGTAGCCAAGGGAATCATGTTAATACCTTTAGTTTGGGTTATATTTGTGTGTATATGTTTGTTTGTACATATGCATATATAAAATCAACCTGGTTTAGGAGCTGGAATATAAATCAAGAAATTTTTGTAATAACTAAAATATACTGATTCCTGTGCGCTAAACACTATACTAAGTGCTTTGTAAGCATTATCACATTTAAGTCTCACAATCACCCTACTCAAACCTGGCACTATTATTATCCTCACTTTACAGTTGCAGACACTACAGGTTAAGAGAAGTTCAACAACCTGCATGAGGATGCACAGCTTGAAATTGACAAACTCAGGTGTTCGAACCCAAGCAAACTGGCTCTAGATTCATTCTTGTGCATACTAAGTGGAGATATAATAAATGATAAAAGAAAACCTTAGCTAGTGCCATCATCTTAGCTTTCTGTAGTTCATTTTATATAAACTATCTAATAGCGATTCCCTGAGCACCTACCATATTCCAGGCAGTGGTATGGCGAGGAGGCCCTGAGAAGCTTTAGAAGTTCTGTACTCACTTGGATGTGTAGGCACATGTTTGCACCGCTCCATCCTGTGGGTCTCGTTTAGCTTCCTCTCTGGCCAGCTCTGTGCGTGTAGAGATCACTGTGTCAAGGCAGATGATGAGTTAGCCTTGGGCTGAGTTAGGGTAAGGAATGAACTAGGCTCCCAAGAAGGGAATGACATTAGTCACTGCTGTATTTAGGGGGTGAAACTAATTGGAATCTAAACTCAGTGGATATGAAGGGCTGGGGTGGCTTATGTGGGTGCTTCTGGAAGAAAGTATTAGGTTTTCTAGAGAAACAACCAACTGCGTGTGTGTGTGTGTGTGTGTGTGTGTGTGTTATTGAGAGAGAGAGTGCATGGGCGCATGCAACAGAGAGAGATGTTGATTATAAGGAATTGGCCCATGTGGTTATGCAAGCTGAGAAGTCCTAAGCTCTGCAAACTAGAGACCTGGGAGGGCAGGTGGTATCATCTCCGTCTGAGTCTGAAGCCCTGAGAACCAGAAGAGTTGGTGTTGTTCAGTTTCAGCCTAGATCGGAAGGCAGGAGGAGACTGATGTCCTAGCTCAAGACCACACCATCAGGCAGAGAGAGCACATTCTCCCTTATTCCTCCTTTTTGTTTTATTCAAGTCTCTAATGAGTTAGATGAGGCCCACCCGCACTGGGAAGGCAACTGCTTTACTCAGTCTCCTAAATCAAATGTTAATCCCATGCGGAAAGAGCCTCACAGACACACCCAGCATAGTGTTCAGCCAAGTAGCTGGGCACCTCATGACCTAGTCAACAGAAAACATTAACCATCACAGCAAGCGATTCTTACTGCCTGGCAGTGTAAGCTCTGCAGACTGGCTGGAGGGAGGCATACCCTGAGCAGTGCTCAACCCTGCATGGGAGGGTGGGGTGGACAAGGTCTCTGGCATGGAGTCAGGCTGCACCTGACAAGACTGGGACCAAGGTGTCTTTCTACATTAGGGGGAATACTGCTGTAGTAGATGAGAGAATTTGCCTGGCATAGTGAACCCACATGGTAGAAATTAGATAATAAGATGCAAGCTGTTGCTTACTCCACTAGCCATGGGCAATGTCACCCTAACCACAGATGGCATCACGACAGCAGACTCTGCACATGTTCTCACCAGTGGAATGCAGTCCCCAGTACAATTGTAGTAACCTCCTTGGTAATCTCAAATTATTCTCATGGCTTTTACATACATGGATGACTCCTAAATTTATGTCTCCATCCAGAATCTCTCCCCTGAACTCAGTGCCATCTGTGCAACTGCCACTGAGCGTCTCTGTTTGAATGTCCCATCTCATCTTATATTTAACATACCCACGATCAAATTTCTGTTCTTTGTCCTTAAACCTGTTCTCCCACTTCACTATTGGCAATGCCACCCTTCCCATAGGTCAAACTAAAAACTTTAGAGTCCCTGTTGACTTCTTCTTTGGGTGGGAGACAACCCTCAAACACAACATTCAATTCAGCATGAAATCTTCTTGGCTCAACTTTCAAAATATTCCCAGAATGGGAGCACTTTGTGTCACCTGCACTGTTACAATTGCATGATGGCATGTTGCCACTGCACGATGGCAAACCACTGCATCTCTCTCCTGGAGTGTGACGGCAGCCTCCTGACTGGTCTGTCTGCTTCACCTTCCCCCTTCCCTCAAAACTAGCCTCAGTAAAGCGCCCAGAACAATCCTTCTCCAGCATGAATCAGGTCTGTTCATCCCTCTGCCTAAGTCTCTCCATGGCGACCTGTCTCACCAGAATGAAGTGCTTACGGTGGCCTGCTGGTGCTAAACAGTTGGGTTCTGTTCCGGGACATCACTGGCCTAAATCCGAAGTGCTCCCCTGCTCCTGGCATCAGCCACACCCCTTTTGGCCTGTCCAGGGATTTTTACTAGCTGTTCCCTCTGGCTGGGATGTTCTTCCCCTAAGCATCTACTTGACTTACCCCTGTCCAACCCTTCTTGTCTTTGCTTAATATTAATTTTAGAGGAAGTGAGTTCTTCCTCATTTTAGAATTGCATTTTAAAAGGGATTCAAAACAAACTTTTACAAACTTTTAATGGAAGGATAATATACAAATATAAAAGCATGCATATAATAAATGTACAACTTGTTACATATTTACAAACTGAAAACTCCCATATAACCAGGACCCAGATGAAGAAACAGAAAATTATCAGTAACAGTACATTACCAGAAACCCCTTGTTTTGTTTTGTATTTTAATGTCAGGTGACAGTGTATGATTGGGTCTGTTTTTCTGGATTCTCTTTGGGAGAATTGACGTCTCCACAATGTTGAGCTCTCCACTCTATGAATATGGTATACCTCTTATAAAGAGACAGTTTATGACTCATTAACTTCCCTGGCAAATACAGGAGAATCAAGACGATAGTGACTAAGCTCATAAAAGTCTTCTGGGGCTTCCGAGGATCTCGAGAGAGAGTAGATGTCCCATTTTATTCTCTAGGAAAGGTGTAGATGTCCCCTTGGCTTCATAGCAGAGATAAAGTATCCATGTGGAAAAAAATATCAGAATTGCATTTTAGAAATTTGCCTCACTCTTCCCTCCATACCCGAAACATCCACACCCTTATCTACTCTCCTGGCTTTGTGTTTCTCCATGGCACTGTTTTGTGTTTATTGCCTCTTTTGCCTGAGATGGTGCCAGCACTCTGAAGCCCAGGGCCACTTGTAGGATCTTCAGTGCCTCCAGCAGCACCCGACTCATAACAGAAGGTATCTGTTGAGTAACTGAACACATTAGTTGCCCTTAGCCTAGCCTGGCCTGCCTGCCTCACAGCCAGCTGGGTGGAGCCAGGACCACCAGGGACTTAACAATTTGGTGTGATTTTGGTGCTGAAAACTCCTTCCTCTGCTACTGTATGTGGTCCCCTTGCCAAATGAAAGGGCTTTGACCTCATGTAGAAACGTGAAATGAAAACTTTATAATCCTTGGCGAGGAATGCACGGAGGCTGGTTAGATTTGGTTATAAACCATTCTGACTGCCAGAAAATCCCGTCAGCGTGTTGTTTAAATTCACAAATCAAAATAAACACCCCATGAATTGGAATGAATTTGCTAAGCCTCAGTATCCCATTTGGGCCAGCACCATTGTGCCTCCCCTTTTCTCCTGACTCGAATCTCCTCAGACGGGAGGCTGCCTCCCCCCAGTGCCACTTAGTCACCCCAACACCCGCGCCTGGAAGTAGCGCAACTTCTGTGAAAACTATTTCCAATAAAGAGAGAAGTAATCCATGAGCTATTAACAGGGGTTCCGTTCCCCTATGGCCCTGGTAATTTCTACAACATTGAATTAAAGAGTTCTCAGACCTTTACAAATTCTCAAGGCAAACATTATTAGCAAAGAGAAGCCCGTACAGCATGTTAGAGGATTGCCAGAAAATGTCAATGGAACTTCTGAATAAAATAAAAGAAATTGAAACTCCTCTCCTCATCTTCTCCCCTTCTCCTGCCCTCCCCCTAACATGATTAGAAAGTCATTTCATGTGTCTTATATGTTTGGTCAATCAAAGGCTAACGGACATGATTGATGGTGACAGTGAACACATTTAACTCATTATTCTTTACTTTGCAGCAAAATGATTTGTGTAAACTGTCTGCCTAGCATTAAAGGTAAAACAAACTCAGAAACCCCAAAATGTTATATTTTGGTCTAATATTTTCCTTTTGGTTTTATAGCTGTAATCACATATGGATTCTTTTATTTGGCTCTTGGCATAGACTGAACAAAGGGAAAAGCAGCACAGGGAGATTGCGTAACACGCACCCAGAGCCCGGTGCCCAGTGCCATGGAGGCCCCAGCAGCCAGAAGGGTCAGAGCTTAATGTGAAAACCCACTAGAAGCTGGCACTCATCTGGCTCTTATCACCTGGCAGGATGTTGTTACCAATGTGACGTAAGAGCCATATTCTTGAACCTCTGGTCAACCATCAAACTGAGCTCTTTCAGATATTACTGGCCTTTAATGAATTGCATGCATCCCTGAGTATGCCTGGCTATCCACAGGCTGAGTCCACCCTGCTCCCCTCTTCCAACTTTTTCCCTTGGGATTTTTGTGTGCCATCCACTATCAGTGATTGTTAAGTAAAAATCTCAAAATGCTACATAAAACGATAAGGAATCTAATCTCAGATTCCCTTAAGTCTATTGGTTATCGCTGCTCTAAAGTGATACCAAGCGTGAATCTATGTCCAAAAGAGTGATGAGGAATTTGGGACTTTGAGGCAACTACTGTACCCATCCAGGGTATGAGAAATAAGAAACCACCATTGATTTGATACCGTAGGTGTGTGGTCAAGAACTTTGAAATTGTAGTAGTACTCTCAGTTTGCATAGCACTTTGCAGTTTACAAAATGTATGCTTTTACTTAAATTATTTTTTATTTGACCAGATAACACAAGCATTTTGTTGAATATCAGATGGAAAACATTTCAGATGCAAAGTAGCCAGTATTTCTGACCCTTCCTCAACTATAGAGTAGGAAGAAATAGGACCTATTTCCCCTAGCTTTTGGGGAGGAGGAACTCAGATGATGCCTTACTTCTGGCTGCACAGCTGGTTGGGAAATGGTAGAGCTAGGGCCAGAACTCCACTAGATCACTGGTTCTCCACTCAAAGCTTTCCCTACTGTTAACGCATTGCTTCTCTCTTAGAGAAATGTCTAAAATATAAACACTGCTTAGGTTTATATTCAAGTCAATAGCTTCTAAGAATAGGAGCCATTTTGCAATGTTTGTAAAAGTATTAATAGTTTCCTAGGTTTCCTCTCAACTATGCAAAAGTATGTGATATAAAAATTAAGATATTTTTCAAAGGTAGGAAGTACATGTGTTTACCCCAATCCTTCTGTGATAGCTTAATCTGAAAAAGACCCAGGCAGGGCTGTCTTGCCTAGACCATAATGACTTGTAGTGGGAGGATTTGTTGCTAAGTCAAGTGATACAACTGAGCAGGGAGGGCAGCTGGTGACTTATTTGTTGAAGGAGATATAAGAAAGTTAAAAAGCTTAGTCTCAATCATCGAAAAAAAATGAATGGAAGAGTGTAATATGGTAGACTTCCAACAAGGGGAAGGTGTCAGTAAAGAGAGATCTGGAAGACTTAAATGGTACTAACAAGAGGAAGACAGAAAATTTTTAGGAGAAAAAGTTTAACCCTAATCTTTGCAAGCTCCTTCTGATCATAATAAAAGTATTCGAGTAACTTATAACTTGGGTGGAGGCATTAGAGCTTTGAATTGATAAGTCCTCAAGGTTAGTAGTAGAGAAATCCAGTTGCATTTATGTAGTAATTATTCTTGGTCATTTTCCATTATAGAAAAATATTGAAGGTATGTGATTTCACTAAATAACTGAAGGTCTGTGGTTCTACTAAATAATTCAGAAATAATTGCAATTTTCTAGATATTCTCTTTTATTAATTTTAGTTTTTAAATTAACAGAAAGTAAAATTGGTACGTATGCGTGTATGTAGGTACAACTTTTTGCATTTTACCACATGTATGTGGAGTCATGCAACCACCACCACAATCCAGATACAGGGTAGTTTCAATACTCCTCAAATTCCCTCATATGCTCAGTCTGCAGTCACACCCTGCCAGCAACCCCAGACCCCGGCAACCAGTGCTCTGTTCTCTGTCACCATAGTTTTGCCTTTTTGAGTCTATCATGTAAATGGCATCATGCAGTATGCAGCCCTTTGAGATTGGCTTTTTTTCATTCAGCATCGTTCCCTGAGACCCATCCAAGTTGTTGCACGTATCAATACTTCATTCCTTTCTATTGCTGAATAGTGTGGCATGTAATGGAGGTACCACCGTTGGTTTATCCATTTATCTGTTGGGCAGCATTTAGGATGCTTCCAGTTTGGGGCAGTCGTGAATAGAACTGATACATACATTCGATGTAGAAGTCTGTGTGGATATAAATTTTAATTTCTCTAGGGTAAATATCTAGAAGTAGGATTTCTGGATTATAGGGTAAATTTGTATTTAACTTTAAAAGACACTGCCAAAGTGTGTTCCCGAAGGAAAACATTTATCATTGCCATTAGCAATGTATGAGTGCCTGTTGGTCTGCATCCTCGCCAGCACTTGGTATTGTCAGTACTTTTTATTTTAACCAGTCTAGTAAGTGGGTAGCAGTATCTCACTGTGGTTTTAACATGTGTTTCCCCAATGGCTATGGATGTTGGACATCTTTTCATGTGTTCATTTGCCATCTGTATATCCTTCCTGGTGAAGTGTTTGGCCTATTTTAATGGAGTTGTGTTTTTTTTTTTTTTTTTTTTTTTTTTTTTTTTTTTTTTTTTTTTTTTT
>VSMD01004394.1:0-28780 GCA_008750895.1 Mirza zaza | reverse complement strand
CAGGATAATACAAGAGGTGTTAGATTACCATTGGCTTTTGTGGCTGAGTAGGTCTCCATGGTATACATATACCACATTTTATTAATCCACTCATGTATTGATGGGCACTTGGGTTGTTTTTACATCTTTGCAAATGTGAATTGTACTGCTGTAAACATTCGAATGCAGACGTCTTTATTATAGAATGTCTTTTGTTCCTTTGGGCAGATGCCCAGTAGTGAGATTGCTGGATCAAATGGTAGTTATAAAAGTGTATTTCCCCTCCCTTTCAACTAATAAGTAATATTTGAGGTGATAGTTTGTGAGAATAACTTGTTTTCTAATAATTTTTCTTGTTTTAGAATCCATTTGGTGGTTATAAAATATTGACTCTTTTGAGCCTATCATTCTTTCTAGATGTATTGGCTGGCATTCTTCTATAAAGAAGAACCTGCCCAATTCTTCCCCTGCCCATTTAAAAAATATTACTCATGGATTATTTTATTCAATGCATTAAGATCGCTTACTGTCTTTATTACTTTTGACACTCAAATTGTCCCAAATGAGTGTGCTTGTGTTAAGTTCAGTGGCCATGAATAAATGTCCTGTAATTTCAAATGCTTATTGAATTGAATATTCTTAATCTAGCCCCTGTAAATAGAGGTGAATTCCTTATCTGTGAATAGAAAACCACTGAATAAAAGTATTTTTCCTAAGATTCATGAACATTGAGTCAGTGTATATATGGAGAGTATTTTGTTTCTGGCTGAAATAATTTGGAAAATACATCTTTCAGCCAGCCAAGATGGCCCAGCCCCGTAATTCTAGCCCTTTGGGAGGCTGAGGTGGGAGGATTGCTTAAGGCTAGGAGTTCCAGACCAGCTTGAGCAAAAGGGAGACCTCCTCTCTATACAAAAATACAAAAAATTAGCCCAGCATGGTGGCTTGAACCTGTACTATGGAGGCTGAGGCAGGAGAATTGTTTCAGCCAAGGAGTTTGAGGTTGCAGTGAGGTATGATGATGCCACTGCACTGCAGCTTGGGTGACAGAGTGAGAGAGATTTTTTTTTTCGTCTTGAATTTTTTTTTCTTCTTGAAGCATATTACTTAAATAACATTGAAGAAAGTGGTAAAAATCAGGCATTAATAAAATGAAATTGTTTTTAGATCTCTTTGAAATTTTATGTAATTTTATGTGCTATATTCAGTTCTCATCTTTGCTTTGATATTTTATCAGGGTATTGTTGTTTTTGTTTTTTTTTTTTTTGAGACAGAGTCTCACTCTGTTGCCCAGGCTAGAGTGCCAAGGTGTCAGCCTAGCTCACAGCAACCTCCAGCTCCTGGGCTCAAGCGATCCTCCTGCCTCAGCCTCCCGAGTAGCTGGGACTACAGGCATGTGCCACCAGGCCCGGCTAATTTTTCTCCTGAGCTCAAATGATCCATCCGCCTCTGCCTCCCAGAGTGCTAGGATTACAGGTGTGAGCCACCATGCCCGCCCCGAGAAAAAAATTTTAATAGACCTTTGTTAGAGCAGTTTTAGGTTCATAACAAAATTAAGTGCAAAGTATAGGTTTTCAGCTACCCTCTTGGTTCCTCCCACCATCACATTCCTGAGTGGTACATTTGTGAACCTCTATTAACACCTCATTATCACCCAAAGTACATATTCCTGGTTTTTTTGGTACATATTTTTTAGCATGGTAAATCCCAAATGTTTTATTTATAATCTCTATGACTTTTTTTTTTTGAGACAGAGTCTCTCTTTGTTGCCCAGACTAGAGTGAGTGCCGTGGCGTCAGCCTAGCTCACAGCAACCTCAATCTCCTGGGCTCAAGCAATCTTCCTGCCTCAGCCTCCCCAGAAGCTGGGACTACAGGCATGCGCCACCATGCCCAGCTAATTTTTTCTATATATATTAGTTGGCCAATTAATTTCTTTCTATTTATAGTAGAGAGGTGGTTTCGCTCTTGCTCAGGGTGGTTTCGAACTCCTGACCTCTGGCAATCTGCCCGCCTCGGCCTCCCAGAGAGCTAGGATAATAGGCGTAAGCCACTGCGCTAGGCCTCTATGGCTTTTTAAATTAGGTTCTGCATTGTCTTCCTAATAGATTTTGGCTTTTCTTGTTTGGCCTAGGTGAGCTCTGAGTGCCAATTTACTCATTTTACATGGTTGCAGAAAATTTTAAATCCCAAAGATCATCAGTTTTTATGCTTTAATCTAGATTAATGGTTCTCATGTTTTTAGAGTTCTTAAATACCAACTGCTTTTTTTTTTTTTAAACTGCTCTTACTATTATTCCCAACCAATTGGTGCTTTTGGTAAGAATCAGATATCTAGTAACCTCTCCCACCTTACCACCCCCATCCCCAAGCAAATGTAGTACTTTGGTGCTCACATGTTTTAATTTTTTTCCCCCTGCATTTTATTTTTTTTTATTTTTTGAGACAGAGTCTCACTTTGTTGCCCAGGCTAGAGTGAGTGCCGTGGCATCACCCTAGCTCACAGCAACCTCAAAGTCCTGGGCTCAAGCGATCCTACTCCCTCAGCCTCCCGAGTAGCTGGGACTACAGGCATGAGCCACCATGCCCGGCTAATTTTTTCTATATATATTAGTTGGCCAATTAATTTCTTTCTATTTATAGTAGAGACGGGGTCTCCCTCCTGCTCAGGTTGGTTTCGAACTCCTGAGCTCAAACGATCCGCCCGCCTTGGCCTCCCAGAGAGCTAGGATTACAGGAGTGAGCCACCTCACCGGGTCTCCCCCTGCATTTTAAATAAGCTCAGGTGATCTTGATACAGAGAGAATAAAACCACTGAGAAATGTATTTTACATTCCTTATTGCTTAATTTCATAATAAATATTCCCAAAATTATTATCTAAAAAGGATTTTTTAAATTAGTTAAAAGATGTTTTATGTTCACTTTAAATTCCACCTAGAAACAAATTTTATCTCCCAATTATTTTAACTTAACTAGCTCTATCTGAAAATGTTTGAATTTATTTGGAAGGTATGCAAGTATGTATACCATGACCTCTTTTACCTTACCTAGTGGCAGTCTGTTATTTAGAACTCTGTATTAATCTACATTTCTGTTAAATACAGTTTCACTAGTAGATATAAAAATTTAATTTAACAAAAAGTCTCTAAGGGTAATAGTTTACAACCTCATTTGATGGAGTTATTTACTTAAGAAGGCAGACATTCTTGGTTTCCAAATATTTCATGCCATACTATTCCTAATTTGAACTGACTACATGTGAGTTTCAAAAAAATTCAAATTGAATTGGCAGTTTCTACATAATTTCTACATTTTACTAATGAGAATTTTACTTTTTCTGAAACAAGAAAGTCAAGTAAACATTGATCTGCTTTGCATTTTCAATAATGTGTGGTATTGCAAAACTTATTTACATCTGTGATGTGATTCCTGTGGGACTTCTGAATCATCAAAGATGAAATGTTTATGTGGCTTTATTACTTATCACTTCACTTTAATTATTTGCAAATTGGTAGTGCTTGAAATATGTGATGGTAATTTAACAGAACATTTCAAATGGTAAATTACCCTAGTAAGAGAGATTACTTTTCTTATTTTGGCTGCTTTGAAGATTTTATTTGACTCTCATGTGTCTTCTGTGTTTTTCTTTGTATTTATCTTGTTTGGAGTTTTCAGTTTCTTTGATCTATAGTTTGTCTATCATTATTTTGAAAAACAACCATTACCTCTTCAAATACTTATTCCTCATTTTTTCTCTCTTCTCCAATCGATTCTTTTTTTCTTTCTTTCTTTCTTTTTTTTAATAAGCTAAGCAAGGTAAATCTCCAGGATCTAGTCTGTTTGATATTGTTTGACAGTTTTATATAGTTTCCATTTCTCTGCTGAAGTTCCCCCTCGGCAATGTATATTGTCCACCTTTTTTTTTTTACTATATCTTTTAACATATTCATCATAGTTACTTTAAATTCCCTGATAACTCTAGCATTTGGCCCAATTCTGGTTCTGTTAACTAATTTATTTCTTGATAATGCATACTTCTCCCATTCACCCCTCACTACCTTTGTTTTTATTTAATGCTGGACATTATGAATAAAAGAACAGTAGGCTCTAAGGTAAACTGTATTTATGCCTGGAAATAGTATATCTCTTCTTTTGTCAGGCATTTAGTGTGGGGGACTTAATCAATTCCAGGCTGGTTGAGCTGGGTTTCATTGCATTTTGCTTTGTGTGTGTGTATGTATTTTATATGTGTGTGTGTGTGTGTGTGTATCTCCACACATCAATCTATGTTTTTTTGGGAGGGAAGAGGGTAGAATTTACGCCGAAATGCATACATTTTAATTGTGCCATTTAATGAGTTTGTTTTTTTTGTTTGTTTGTTTTGTTTTTTTTGGAGGCAGAGTCTTGCTCAGTTGTGTCCAGGCTAGAGTGCCATAGTGTCAGCCTAACTCATAGGAACCTCAAAATCCTGGGCTGAAGCAGTCCTTCTGCCTCAGCCTCCTGAGTAGCTGGGACTACAGCCATGTGCCACCATGCCCGGCTAATTTTTTCTCTATATATTTTTAATTGTCCATCTAATTTCTTTCTATTTTTAGTAGAGACAAGGTCTCACTCTTGCTCAGGCTGGTCTTGAACTCTTGACCTTGAGTGATCCTCCCACCTCGGCCTCCCAGAGTGCTAGGATTACAGGCGTGAGCCACCATAAGGAGCCCATTTCATGAGTGTTAATAGATGCATATTCTTGTGTAACCCAGACTCTTATCAAGGTATAGAACATTACTGCCACCCTAGAAAGTTACCTCATGCCCCCGTTCAGTCAATCCCTGCCCCTATCTCACCCCCATATAGGCAACCACTCTTCTAAGTTTTAATCCTAGGTTAGTTTTGCTTCATTTATTTTTTATTTATTTATTTTCAGCATATTATGGGGGTACAAATGTTAAGGTTACGTATATTGCCCTTGCCCTCCCTTGCCCCAGTTTTGCTTCTTTTAAAACTTCATATAAACAGAATCATACAGTATGTGCATTCTTGTGTAAGACTTCTTTCACACAACATGTTTTTAAAATTCATCTCTATTTTTGCATGTATCATTATTCTCTACATTTTCATGGCTAAGTATTATTTCATTATATGAATGTATCAATTTTTATGTTTTTTTGAGACAGTCTTGCTCTGTCGCCCTGGGTAGAGTGCAGTGGCATCATCATAGCTCACAGAAACTTCAAACTCCTGGACTCAAGTGATCTTCCTGCCTCAGCCTCCCAAGTAGCTGGGACTACAGGTGTGTACCACCACGCCTGGCTAATTTTTCTGTTTTTAGTTGTTCAGGCTGGTCTCTAACTCCTGGCCTCAAGCAGTCCTTCTGCCTCAGCCTCTCAGAGTGCTAGGATTACAGATTTGAGCTGCCTCCCCCAGCCTATCAATTTGTTTTAACCATTCTCTTAGAAACTTAAACTGTTAATACTTTAGGCTATTGTGAATAAAGATGCTATGAACATTCCTGTACAAATCTTCTACTGAACATAGGCTTTAATTTATGGGAATGCAGTCATTGGTTCATAAGATAAATTACGTTTAATTTTATAAGTAGCTGCCAGTCATTTCCCAAAGTAGTTGTACTGTTTTACATTCCCACCAATAATGTATGGGAATGTTGTATTTTCAAGGAATTTGTCAATTTCTTTTAAGTTGTCTAATTTATTCAAATAAAGTTGATATTCATATTTTCTTATCCTTTTAACACCTATAAGATCTGCAGCAATATTCCCCTCTTGCATTCCTTATTTGGCTCTCTTTTTTTTAATTCATCTGTTTAACAAGGGACTTATCTGTTACTCTATCTAGATAAAGTTTAACTTTTGGCTTTGTTAATTTTCTCTATTGTTTGTTTGTTTTCTATTTCATTAGCTTCTGCTATTCATTATTTCCTTCCTTCTACTTAGTTTGGGTTTTCTACCACAAGAGTTCTAAACCTAGGCACTATTGACATTTTAGACAAGGTAATTCTTTGGAGGGATGTCTTGTGCATTGTAGGATGTTTAGCAGCATCCCTGACTTGCGCCCATTAAACGGCAGTAGTAGCTCTGCTTCCCAGACACTGCCAAATGTCGCCTGGGAGCAAAATTGCCCTTGGATTGAGAACCACCGTACTGACAAACTTTTTAAAGTTATTTTTTTCTTCCTTCATTCCTCCCTTCCCCCTCCTCCTCCCCTCCCTTTGTCTTGTCTTGTCTTTCCTTTCTCTTCCCTTTCCTCTCCTTTCTTTCCCACAGGAGCTCACTCTGTTGACCAGGCTGAGGGCAGTGGCACACTCGATGTGTACATCAGTTTGGGGACTGGGGACTTTTGCCATCTTAACAATGCCGAGTCTTCCATTGTGTGAACATGGGATGTTTCTCCATTTATTTAGAGCTTTAATTTCTTTCACCAGTGTTTTGTAGAGTGTGACTTTTCTACTTACTTTGCTAAATTCATTCCTAAGTATTTTATTCTCTTTGATGCAATTTTTTTTTTTTTTTTTTGAGACAGAGCCTCACTCTGTTGCCGGGGCTAGAGTGCTGTGGCATCAGCCTAGCTCACAGCAACCTCAAACTCATCTGGGCTCAGGCAGTCTTTCTGCCTCAGCTTCCCGAGTGGCTGGGACTATACAGGCATGTGCCACCATGCCCGGTTAATATTTTTTCTATATAATTTTAGTTGGCCAATTAATTTCTTTCTATTTTTAGTAGAGACGGGGTCTTGCTCTTGCTCAGGCTTTTCCCGAACTCCTGAGCTCAGGCAGTCCTCCCACTTCAGCCTCCCAGAGTGCTAGGATTACAGGTGTAATCCTAGGCCAGCCACTGAGCCTGGCCCCTTTTATTTCTTGACCTTGCCCAAATGCCCTGGCTAGAACTTTCAGTATAATGTTAAATAGAAGCAGTCAGAGCAGACAACCTTGTTTTGTTCCTAATCTTAAGAGGAAAACATCCAGTTTTTTGCCATTAAGTATGATGTTGACTCTGGATATTTCATAAAAGCACTTTATCATTTTGAAGAATTATCTTTCTATTTATAGTTTTTTGAGTATTTTTTTATCATCAAAGACTGTTGGATTTTGTGAAATGATTTTTCTGCATCTTTTGAGATGATCTCGTGATTTTTGTTTTTTAGTGTTCATATATATGACATTAATTGATTTTCAGATGTTAAGGCAACCTTGCATTCCTGGAGTAAATCTCATTTGGTCATAGCATAATATATAATTCTTTTTATATATTGCTGAATTTGGTTTGCTAGTGCAGTCATCCTTTGGCATCCATGGAGGATTGGTTCCAGGAGCCCTCAAGGAAACCAAAATTCATGAATGTTCAAGTCCTTTATATAAAATGGCATAGTGTTTGCATATAAGCTGTGCATATCTTCCTGTGCACTTTAAATCATCTCTAGATTATTAATAATATGTAATACAATGTAAATGCCATGTAAATAGTTGTTATGCTGTACTTTTTTTTTTTTAGAGACAGAGTCTCGCTTTGTTTCCCAGGCTAGAGTGAGTGCCGTAGCGTCAGCCTAGCTCACAGCAACCTCAATCTCCTGGGCTCAAGCAATCCTCCTGCCTCAGCCTCCCGAGTAGCTGGGACTACGGGCATGCGCCACTATGCCCGGCTAATTTTTTCTATATATATTAGTTGGCCAATTAATTTCTTTCTTTCTTTCTTTTTTTTTTTTTTTTTTGAGACAGAGTCTCACTTTGTTGCCCAGGCTAGAATGAGTGCCATGGTGTCAGCCTAGCTCATAGCAACCTCAAACTCCTGGGCTCAACCAATCCTCCTGCCTCAGCCTCTCAAATAACTGGGACTACAGGCATACGCCACCATGCCTGGCTAATTTTTTCTATATATATATGTTAGTTGGCCAATTAATTTCTTTCTATTTTTAGTAGAGACGGGGTCTCGCTCTTGCTCAGGCTGATTTCGAACTCCTGACCTTGAGCAATCCGCCCGCCTCGGCCTCCCAGAGTGCTAGGATTACAGGTGTGAGCCACCGCGCCCAGCCTTATGCTGTACTTTTAAAAAAATTTTATTATTTCTACTGTGTTTTTCAATTGTTTCCCCGCCCCAATATTTTTGATCCAGGGTTGGTTGAATCCATGAATTTGGAATCCATGCATGTGGAGGGCTGACTATTTTGTCAGAGATTTTTGCATCCATTTTCACAAAAGATATTGGTTTGTAGTTTTCTTGTGGTGTCTGTTTGATTTTGAACCTCATAAAATGATCTGGAAGTGTTCCATCATCTTTCAGTTTTTGTAAGTGTTGAATTGATATTCTTTAAATGTTCAGTAGAATTCAGTAAAGCCATCTGAGCCTGGGCTTTTCTTTGTAGTTTTTTGATTGCTAATTCAATCTCTTCATTTGTTATGGGTCCATTCAGATTTTCTATTTTTTGAGTCAATTTTCAGTAGTTTGTGTCTTTCTAGGAATTTGTGCATTTCACCTAAGTTGTCATTTTTAGAGACAGTGTTTCTGTGTGTAGTGGTGCAACTGTATCCTTGAATTCCTGGGCTGAAGCAGTCCTCCCACCTCAACTTCCTGAGTAGGTGGGACAACAAGCATGCACCACTGCACCTGGCTAAATAAAACATTTTTACCTAATTCAGAAACCTTTAGGAATCATTAATAGTGTAGTTTTGGGTCTGATAGTATGAGTCTTTAAAGTAGAAGCGGGTTTGGAGTTCAGGAAGAGGTTAGTAAAACATGTGGCATCTAACTTTTTTTATACTCTACAATCTAAGTATGAAATAATAACTTTGTCTCATTAAATAATACTAACCTTGACTATAATAGTTATAAAACAAATTATATTGTCAAATAATCTCTACTGGTTTATTAGGAAGACAGGTTATTGAGTTTTTCCCATTGAATAATTTGTTGAAATTGAAAGAAATTAACTATATTGATGCTTTATTGTTGTGTTATCTTACTAACAACACTTAGTCTTGATGTATATTAATTTCATGGCTCTTGCCAAATGAGAATTTCATAGAGATTTCTGTTCTCAGAGTTGATCAATCACTAAAGTCTGCAGCATGTAAAAAATAGACTAATACACTTCATTCCTTCAGAAAACATTATGTACCTATGTCTTACTTTATAAGGCAGATGTAGAATATGTAAATCATAACCCCATCCTTTGGATCACAAGTCTTGTGAAAGAGACATGATTTTATACTAAAAATCACAGCATGAGATATTGTAAGATAATTCCCTAGTATCTGGTATAGTGTTTTCAGTTCAAAGGAGTCCCTTCAGACTAGGTTGGTCAAGTAGAGAGCTTCAAGAAGAGGCGGTGGAATTTGGGCTGGAACCGTAAGGAAAGGTATGATTTTAATAAGTGTATGTTTGGGATGGGGGATCTAGTGAGGAGTACACGCAATCTTAGGACATATTCACAGATTCATTCAAGAAGTGTTGAGCTATATGAGTTCTTTTTCTGTGCAAAGCTGTAAAGAGGAACAAGGTGTTTTTGGAAGAAAATAAATAAACCCATTTGACTAGAGTGGAGAGTTGAAATTATATAACATTTTATATTTGTATATAAAATATGTGTATATATGCATGCATAAAAGTAAAATAAAATTATAAAATTGATAATGATATTTAAAATATCAGTGGGAAACCATTGTTTGAGTTGGGATAATCTTAAAATAGATGTTTTAAAAATAATTTAGAAACGCTGTGTTTGGTTTTGAGATCTAAAGAGACTAAAGTTGGGTACGATGTAAGAAGGGCAGGGCAATGGTGATGGAATCTAAATCTTATCAACTGTATTCTGTATGAAGCAAACTCAGTTTTTTTTTTCTTTTTTGAGACAGAGTCTCATTCTGTTGCCTGGGCTAGAGTGTTGTAGTGTCAGCCTGGCTCAAAGTAACTTCAAAGTCCTCGGCTCAGGCGATCCTCCTGCCTCAGCCTCCTGAGTAGCTGGGACTACAGGTGCACACCACCATGCCCAGCTAATTTTTTGTATTTTTAGTAGAAACAGGGTCTCACTCTTAGGCTGGTTTCAAACTCCTGACCTTAAGTGATCTTCCCACCTTGGCCTTCCAGAGTACTAGGATTACAGGTGTGAACCACCTGGCTCAGCTGCAAATTCACTTTTGAGATGAGCAGTCTGAGCTCTTAAGAATAATCACCTTTTCTTGAAAGGAATTTACAGTGTAAGTGCTATGAAAAGACATAACGATGTGATAAAGTTGGTCAGTAAATCACTTGATCTTTGAACTTTGGGCCCCAAAGTTGCTCTAATGTGCTGAATTTTAAGATTTGAGTGTAAGGTAGACTTTTAAATTTTGTAGTTCTAATGGCTTTATGCATTAACTGTGCTTCTGTCTCACTTGTCTGTCTTAATTTTCACCTAATGTATATATTAGATATTAAGTGCTTCTTGAAGCCTCCAGCAAAAAATGTATATTAGATAAAAAATTATGTTCTAAATAATGGTATAACAGAAAAGGAAACTGGAAAGGACTTAAAAGCCAGAGTAGATCTGATCTCGGAAACTAAGGAAAAACCCAGAGTAGAGGCAGGATAGGGGTTTTGCTGGAGAGAAATAGCTAGAGCCTGAATTTGGTTTTGTATGAATGTTATTAAATAGTGGAAAATGCAGGGTCCAAAAATCAAAGCTAAAGCAGAGCTGTTAGAGGTCCCGGAAAAGGTGACAACCAAGGGAACCATGGCCACACATGGAGTTTAAAATCCCACCAGTCACATCTACCAGAATTACCTTATTAGTAAAGGATATTGGCCTTTTACCTTTTTTTCCTTTAGTTTTATTTTATTTATTTATTTTTTTTTATTTCAGCATATTATGGGGGTACAAATTTTAAGGTTTCAATGCCCTTTCCCCCCCCCCACAAGTCTGAGCTTCCAGCATGACCATCCCCCAGACGGTGCACAACTCACTCATTATTTTCCTTTAGTTTTAAATGAGTTTTCAATGTTCACATTGTTGCCAGAACTGGCTATTTCAGTTAACCTTAAATTAGTGGTAACATAGACGTTGAGCTTTATCTGTATATCAGTAATTTAGCAACTGGAAGGAAAGAACATAGAGAATTTAACAAACACTATATTTTAACTCTGCAGCAAAAAATTTTTTTTTGATGTAATTTGTCCATCACTTTAAACATGGGTACAATGTGGAGACCTGGCATATAATACAAAGAGAAATTTAAGAGGTTTTAAACACAAGTCCAGGAACACCACATCAGAGAATTATTTAAGAAATTAAAACCAACTGGTACTCCAGACAACCTATCCCAGGTCGAGATGGCATAAAAGACCAAACAGCAGAGACGAGAATTCCCAGCCTGTACACACATACACCAAATGAACCGCAGGCAAACAGGGATGTTGTAAAATGTTCATGGTGGGGACATGGAAAGTAGGGTTACCATTGGGATTTCCAGTATGGGCAAAAGACGACCTGCCTGGTATGTAAGCTCAGTTGTGGTGAATTCATAGAATGACAAGAGTATAAGGAGGAAAAGGGCAACAAGAAGCTGTGTATACCACAGCGTATTATTGAAGCTCACAGTGTTGGGGCTTGTGTCGGTTGATTCAGAGTCTGGTATTGGTGATGGGCTGACAGATGTACGTCGGTGGATTTCCGGGAAGTTCATAGTGAGTGGAAGTAGATTCCTCTGGAGGATCAGTAAGTTTGAGTTGGGAGAGATGAATCTAGAACAAAATTCTCAGAAGTTTAGCTTTAATGGGAGTAGTGAGAATTACTTGAAAAGGACCTTTCTATGAAAGTTGGAGTAACCCAGTTTGTCCTGAGAGATAAAACCCAGTCTGCTGTTCCTTAAAATTAAGGGGTTTAGGAAGGTGGATGTTAGCATATTCCCTAAGAAGTTGTCAAGTGAGTTCTTCTGCTGGCAGGTAAGTGCCAAGTGGGGTTGGGGGGCAATAAAACAGACCATACATAAGTTCAAAGGGTCTAAGAAACAAAGGCATCCTATGGGAGATGCAGAGTCTGAAAAGAGCATAGGGAAGGAGGCTTAGCCAGCTCTGGCCTAGTTATAAGGAAAGTTTTGTAAGCTGCTGTTTTAAGAGTTGAGTGAGGCTGGGCGGGTGGCTCACGCCTGTAATCCTAGCACTCTGGGAGGCCAAGGTGGGTGGATTGCTCAAGGTCAGAAGTTCCAAACCAGCCTGAGCAAGAGCAAGACCCCGTCTCTACTATAAATAGAAAGAAATTAATTGGCCAACTAAAAATATATAGAAAAAATTAGCTGGGCATAGTGGCACATGCCTGTAGTCCCAGCTACTCGGGAGGCTGAGGCAGGAGGATTGCTTGAGCCCAGGAGTTTGAGGTTGCTGTGAGCTAGGCTGACGCTACGGCACTCTAAGGCACTCTAACTAACCCGAGAGACTCTGTCTCAAAAAAAAAGAGTTGAGTGAGCCTTTTTTATCTTTCCAGAGGGTTGAGGGTGATAAACCCTGTGTAATTTATCAGAGATACCTAGGGATTCCAATACCTGTTGAGTAATATGAGATGTAAAAGTGGGGCCATTATCACTTTGGAGAAAAGTTGGAAGCCCAAAGCGAGAAATTATTTCCTGAAGAACAACTTCAGAGGCCTGTTCTGTTTTAGTAGGAAAAGCTTCTAACCAACCCCAAAATGTATCTTATCAGGGTTAAAAAGTATTTATATCCCTTGCGTGGGGCCATATGTGTAAAGTCTAACTGCCAGTCTTGTCCAGTGAGATGGCCTCGGAGCTAGTGAGTAGGAATAGAAGGAGGAGGCTTAAAGTGGCCCTGGGGCTGACTTGTTGGCAGAGAGAATAGTCCTTGGTGATTTAATTTTTCTGATGATGAAGGAGTCAGGAAGTTTTTCAAGGGTTGACTCCCTGTGTGAATTGAGTTGTGAATGTGGTGAATGATGAAGTTTTC
This sequence comes from Mirza zaza, assembly GCA_008750895.1. Lineage (NCBI taxonomy): Eukaryota > Metazoa > Chordata > Mammalia > Primates > Cheirogaleidae > Mirza > Mirza zaza. The sequence continues at coordinate 15,869 of VSMD01004394.1, read as the reverse complement.
TTGTTTAGTAAGTAAAATAAATTTGCATTTATAGAAAAGCTAGGGCCTGTTCCAGACTGCCCCTGCTTATATAAAATGGGTGATTTCTTCAGCTGTGTAGTTTGGGGACAGTGTTGGAAGGAAAGGGCTTGAATAATCGGAAAATGAAGCATCGCTGCTCATTTAGCCTCCCTATCTGTTCTGTTATTTCCTAGGGCTTCAAGGGACTGAGAAGATTAGCGTGCCTTGCAGTGAATGACGGGCTTTTTGTTTGGATAATTGAGCTGGAAAAAAATAAAAAGAAAAAAGTAAAAGAAAAAAAAATTTTAAAAATAAATTGTAGTAAAGTTTAAAAGGGAAAAGAAGAAAAAAGAAAAAGAAAAAAGTAAAAGAGAAAAAAAGATAATTGAGCTGCCTGTATGAGTTGTATGATGAGGTTGGCCTGTTTGCAGAAGTACCTTGAGCAGTGAGAAGTCCCTGTTCTTTCCAAATAACTGCATGAGGGTGTAGGATATAATAGGCGTACTTGGAGTCAGTGAAAATGTTAAGTCTTTGGTCTTGGCCTAGTTGTGAGGCCATAAGGGCAACTAGCTCTGCCTTTTGAGCAGAGGTGCCAAATGGTAAAGGAATAGTCTCAATTGGATGAGTAGTTGTGACAATAACATATCCTGTTTTTTGGTGGCCTTCTTGAATGTATCTACTTTCACTGATGTATCAGTTATGATCTTAAAGCATTTAGACTTTAATAACAGTTTTAAAACTAGTTTTATTTATCAGAGGTTACCAAAGTCACATGAACTTAAAAGACATTTGAGTTCTTTCTTATGTTCTTGATAAAATATTTGATTTAAGCTTTTACTTTTTCTTTAAGCCAATTAATTAGAGCTCTTTTACATACTTTGATAGTAAAACATCACATACACATGACATACAGGCACACAAACATACAGACATCTAGACAGAAGCAGAAATTTTTAGGTGAAACAAGGTGGAAAGCTTACATTTTGAAAGCACAGAGTATACCAAGTGAACAGAAAAGGTTGTATGTAAAGTCCCAGTTAAGCTTTTTCGGGAATCTGAGAAAGCAAGTTTGTGGTGTTAAAAGGAGTTGGGTGTTTGACTTTACCATCAGATCTTTTTCCAGTAAAGGACAGGGCAGGCCTGGCGCGGTGGCTCACGCCTGTAATCCTAGCACTCTGGGAGGCCGAGGCAGGCAGATTGCTCAAGGTCAGGAGTTCGAAACCAGCCTGAGCAAGAGTGAGACCCTGTCTCTACTATAAATGGAAAGAAATTAATTGGCCGACTAATGTATATAGAAAAAACTAACCGGGCATGGTGGTGCATGCCTGTAGTCCCAGCTACTCGAGAGGCTAAGGCAGTAGGATCACTTGCTGCAGCAGGATTGCTTGAGCCCAGGAGTTTGAGGTTATGTGAGCTAGGCTGATGCCAAGGCACTCACTTTAGCCTGGGCAACAAAGCGAGACTCTGTCTCAAAAAAAAAAAATAAATAAAAAGGACAGGGCAATTGGGAAGTACTAGAAAAAGAAGTGAGCAGAGACCTGACCTCCAGGCTAGCAGAGGGGTTATAGAGTAAATAGGGGGTTTTTGTATTTTACCTTCCACTCCAACGATGGAAATAGAAGTCCCAAAAATTCAGGAAGAGCTGAGTAAGGGACTCTGGTGTTAATCAGAAAATTGATTGACACTGTACCTGTGACAGAAGGAGTTACCTAAGGCTCTGCCATCTCGATGTTGTGAAGTGAAGCTGGTTTTGAAGCCAGGGTCTATTAGACTGAACCAGTCCCCGAGCGTCCCTGGATATGGAGGATGTAGGCTCAGGAGGACCCACCAGTTCCAGAAGGCAAGTGCGGTCCCTCGTCTCAAGGAGGGATCGCTCCCACTTCCTGTGCTCCTCCCTTTTGCAGAGAGGGCATGGTCCCAGCGGAGGCCTCCTGAGGCCTTATTTCAGAGACCTGACTGATTGTGGATGAAATAGGATTTAGTTTCTGGAGAAGAGCATGGTCCTGGTGCTTTGTCCCTGAGCCTTTCGAGTAACCCTGTCTCTGAAAAGCTTTTACTGTGGTAGCCATCATTTGGAAAATTTTTTCTGCTCTCAGGGCACACTGTTGGTACCTTTCCCTTTTTTCTTCTTTCCTCTCATCTCAGTTATTAAAGACCTTGACGGCCAGGCTTAAAGGTTCGATATGTGGAGATTGAGGCCCCTCTTAACTTTTTGGAGTTTACAACAAATGTTGGGAGCTGACTGGGGATGAAATGCGTTGCTAAGATAGTTTGTCTCTCCCTTGTAAAGAGGATCTGAATTAGTGAAGAGGCAAATGGCTTCAAATATTTGTGAATGAAAAAGGGCTTAATTTTCATCTTGACTTTGAGTAATTAATAATGTCTTTTGACCCAGTAACCTCTCAGAGAGGGACCCGGTTCACAGATGGGGAGGGAGTTTGGAACAGTGGGCCAGAGTGAGTACAGGTGGGTAAGAGTGGCAGAGATGGAGAAGAAGAAGGGGGGGAACACAGCGGTAGCTGAAAGAGAAACTTCCTTTGGACAGTGAAAACAGTGGGAGAGATGCAGAGGTAAGAAGTAATGTGTGGCAGGCAGTGAAGATCAGGATGTTTAGCAAGTTCAAAGAAAGCCTGAATGTAGACAACTTCAGACCACTTGCTGAGCCAGCGGCAATAAGTCTGATTATAGAAAGATATGATTAAGAGATCCATTCTTGGGCCAAATCTCCTGGTCATTTAATTTATGTTGTGGCCAGGCTGTATTGCAATAAAAGACTAAACATTTAGGACAGAAGTTAGATAAGTCTTAAAGTTTCTAAGTTCTTTAGGTGACATCCCAATGGGTAGTCTGAATTTTGGGTCCAACTGAATGTTGCCTATGATAGCAACTAGGAAAAAGACAAAAAGAGGGGGAAGGACCTTAGGAACAGTCATACTTACAGCCTGAGTGAGGTGTGGTCCCCCAATAGACAACCTCTGGGATGCTGATTAGAAAGCAGATGTCCCTGCGTTCTGAATGGAATCCTCAATAAGACGTAGGGTCTGGCCAGAAAGTGGCATCCCTGGGTCTGGGAGAAGTGCCTCCAAGACACCTCTCCGAGAGTGGCGGATCTAGCACTGGGGTTTTCCATAACCATGAAGTTGCTTACTCTTTTTCAAGTGTATGACCATCTCCAAAGCCCTAGAGACTTACCAAAGTCTGAAATGTACGGGCACCAAGAAGGATGTCCTGAGAGCCATGTAGCAGAGGAGGGAGCAGTCTTGAGACAGATGCAGAAAAGTAATCTCCTCATCTGGAGGTAGAGAGTGAGTTCCCCGTACATATGGAGGTAGAGAAGAGGCTCCCTGTACAGGCCACCAGATGTTAGGATGGGAGCTCACAGCATTTATTGGGGGTCGTAAAGAAGCAAAGAAAAATTTATTGCTGTAGACTGATTAGAACATACAGATGTGAGATGTTAGGGTGTTTGTTTTTCCCCTTTTTTCTTCTCCTTGGGGCGGTCTTATCAGTCTCTTTTGGAATGTGGTCTGTATGGGCTGGTCTGGCCAATGTCTAGGAGGAGGATTTACACTTCCCTTTTATCCCCTCAGCTCTTTTTAGATGCTGTAAAAACCATCTCCCCAGGTGGTTAATCTTAAAGACAGTGAGTTTTAAGGTCCATGTGGTTAAGCAAGAAGCAATGATCTTCCCTCCCTTTTCTGTTAGTTTATTTTTCTCTGTTAGAAAGTTTGTTAGTGAGGCAGTCCTATCACTGTGCATACATCTCTCAGAATAGTAGGTTCATTTTTTTCTTGTTTTGTGTCTTTAATTTAATATGGGTAGAATAGAATTATATTGTATGGTTCCTTATAGTTTTTTGTTTGTTTGAGACAGGATCTTGCTCTGTTGCCTTGGCTGGGGTGCAGTGGTGTCGCCATAGCTCACTGCAACCTCAAATCCCTGGGCTCAAGCAATCCTCCTGCCTCAGCCTCCTGAGTAGCTGGGACTACAGGCACGAGCCAGCACACCTAGCTAATTTTTCTATTTTTAGTAGAGATGGTCTTGCTCTGGTTCAAACTGGTCTGGAGCTCCTGAACAGCAAGCAATCCTACTACTTTGAACTCCTAAAGTGCTAGAATTACAGGCATGAGTCACCTTGCCCAGCCATAGTTCCATGTGTTAATGCATCTTTTTCAATATGATGCTTGACCTTCATCCATGTTATGGCTTATATCTGTTTTTAAATTATATTTATTGCTGTACTTCATTGTACAATGCATGCTATCTTATTTTGACATTTTGCATTTGATTTTTGGCTTTTATAAACAACATTGCTTTTAAAAGAACGATTTTAGACAAATTAAATTTGAGAATCGGGCAGTCCCCCTTAAACCAGAAGAGGTTCAGAGAGACTCTAGGGCTGCTACATGGTCAGATGAGGTTAATGGACAGAAGAAGTAAAGTGAGACACAGAAACAAATAAGGCTTGACTGCCTTATTTGAATATGGTTTGAACAGTTGGCTGCCTGTGATTGGCCGAAACTCTGATTGGTACAAGAGTAGATTATAGTCTGTATCTAGGTATGTATAGTTCACTATGGAGAAACCTTTAGGCTGAACTTAAAATATGTAAGGAGGCAGTTTTAAGCTAAACCTTTTTTAACACTGTGATCATCCTTGCATACATACTCTGTTGTTCATGTACAAGTACTTTAGGGCCCAGATAGAGGTGGAATTGTTGGATCTTCGGGTTTGCAGATCTTCTGCTTCACTGAAGACACCAAAATGATTGTGTGCCAGTTTACATTCCAGTTAACAGCTAATGGGTGTTCTCGTTTTCTGTGTTGGACTTAGAAAAAATTAATTTTTACCAATGAAGGAGATTTATTAAGGATTTTTAGTTACTTCTTCCCGCCCCAGTGCAGTGACTTTTATAAAAACAGCTTTATTGAGATGTAATTAAAATACTGAAATAATATACAATAAATTGGATATATTTAAAGTATATAGTGTGATGTAATCTATCTGATCTTCATCCTGATTCCTGTCACAGAGCTTCAGAAACCCTTGGAATTCCCCAAGTGAGAATGGCTTTGTTATGCTAATGAGGCAGCTCTGGGCAGGGCCCCTAGGTAGCTTCTTAGTGGGGGCTGGTCACTAGAAAGGCCAAGAACATAATTAGAGTGTTGGAACTTTCAACCGTCTGACCTCCCAGGAGGGAGGCTAGAGATGGAGTTCAGTCAAGATTTTATCAGACCTGTGTAATAAAACCCTGTTAAAACCTCTGGATACCTAGGCTCAGGGTAGCTTCCTGGTTGGTGAATACTTTGATATTCTGGGAGGGTGCCGGGCCCAAATTTCATAAGAAGAGGGCATGGAAACTCTGTCTTCCATCATCACCCAAAGACTTTGACTTATATATTTCTTAAATTTGGCTGTTCCTGAGTTGTAGCCTTAACAATAAAACTGTAATCGTATAAATACAGTGCTTTCAGTGAGCTCTGTGATTCTAGCAAATTACTGAGCCTCAAGGGGTTATGGGAAGCCCTAAATTGATAGCTGGTCTGTTTAGAAGTGCAGATGGTCCCTAAGACTTGCTGCTCCCCTCTGAAGTGGGGGCAGTCCTGTGAAGAACTTTGCCATTTAACTCGTGAGGTCTGTGCTGACTTTGGGTAGTTAGTGTCAGAACTGAATTGCAATGTAGGATACCCATTTAGTGTTTGAGAATTGCTGTCAGGAAATAACTTGACAAGTTTTGACATATATATACACAACCTTGAACCCGTCAACACAATTAGGATAGTGAACATATCTACTACCCCAAACAGTTTCCTACTTTGCCTTTTAGTCCTCCCTGCTTCTTATTTATATCTGACTTCTTTATCTTGTGTATTCTTGAGATTTATCTATGTTGTTGCCTATATCAGGTTCTTTTTATTGTCAGTTGGTATTGCTTTGTATGAGTATACCACATGGATTTATCCATTTACTTTTTGATAGACGGTTATTTCCAATTTTGTGATATTCTGAATGAAGCTGTTATGAACATTTATTTGTATTTGTGCAACATGTTTTCAGTAAATACTTGAGTGGGATTTTTGCCTTAAATGTTAAATGTATCTTTAACTTTATGAAGAACTGCCAGTTATCAGAAATGGTTGTACCATTTTATATTTCTACCGCCAGTGTATATTTCTTTTATAAAGTGTCCAGATCTTTTCCCCATTTTTGTATTGACTTGGATGACTTAAACACTACCTGATTTCAGAATTTATTATTTTGAAATAATAGTAATTATAGAAAATAATATTATTTATTATAGAGTTACAGTAATCAAAACTGTGCGTATTGGTAAAAGGACACACGTAGATCATTGGAACGTAAAAGAGAGTCCAGAAATAGACCTACACATTATAGTCAGTGTTTTTCAACAAAGTTGCCAAGATAATTCAATGGAGGAAAATAGTCTTTTCTAGAAATCAGGCTAGCACACCTTGACCAAAGCTTTCACCACATACAGAAATTAACTCAGAATGAATATAGCCATAAAGGTAAAAATTTAAAACTATAGAACTTATGCAAGAAAACCTAAGAGAAAAATATTTGCAATCTTTGGTTAGGCTAAAATTTTTTAGGATATAAAAAGCACAAACTATAACAGAAAAAAAATTTTAAATTAGACTTCATATATTAAATTCTTCATCAGTTAGATTTTTTACACTGTTAAAAGGCAAGCCACATACTAGGACAATATATTTATAAAATACATATCTGATAAAGACATAAGGAAAAAAGGCAAAAGAGTTGAAGAGGTGCTTGACCAAGAGAACATACAGATGCAAGTAAATACCCAAAAATATGCCCAATTGAGTTGATTTCAGTAGTGATTGGGAAAATACAAATCAGAACCACAATAAGATAGCCACTACACACCTGCTAGAGTAGCTGCTAAGAACAAACATCCCGCAAGGTTGCTTGGGCATCTGTGGCACCGACACAGCGCTGATGGGAATACTAAATAATACAGCGACTTTGGAAAATGTTTTGGCAATTTATTATAAAGTTAAATATACACTTAGCATAAAGCCCACCGACATGACATCATCTTAGGTTTTTACAAAACCAAGAGTTATATAAACATGTTCATTAAAAAGCCTTACACAAATATCTGTAGTGGCTTCATTCATAATTGTGAAACACTAGAAACAGTCTGTATACTGGGCCAACAAATCTTAAAAAATTTAAAGTGATTGAAATCATACGAAGTATTAATGTATTCTTTGAACCTAATAGAATTAAACAGATTATTCCTAATATATAATACTACTTAACAATTAAAAGGAATGAATTGCTGACTATGAAATAACACAATGGGTCTCAGATACATTATTCTAAATGAATCTAATTAGATCCAATCAGCACTATATATAGAGAGAGAGTACCATTTATTTGTGACATCCTGGAAAAGATAAAATTATAGGGACAACACAGATCAGGTATTGCTAAGGGATGAGGAAGAAGTTGAGGATTGACTTCAGAGGGGTACAAAATAACTATTAAAATGGAACAGAGAACTTAGTATTATTAAAATGTCAATCTCTTGCCATTGTTTTATTTAGCATTTCCTTGGCCTCTGGTGAAATTTAGTGTCTCTCTTTATATTGACTATTTGGGTTTCATTCTTGAAGTACCTAGTCTAGCAAGTCATTTATCCATATTTCAGTTGAATTTTCTTTTTCTTACTGGTTTCTGGGATTACTTTATACTAGACTAATTGTTATACCTTTTGTAAATGTGTATTTCCTATCTGTGGCATGTCTTTTTAAATCTTTTTAGTGATGTCTTTTGATGAATGCATGTTAATTTTGTAGGAAGAATCAGTCTTTAGGCCAGGATTGATGGCTCACACCTGTAATCCTTGCACTCTGGGAGGCTGTGGTGGGAGGCTTGCTTGAGGCCAGGAGTACAAGACCAAACTGAACAAGAGCGAGACCTGGTTTCTACTAAAAATAGAAAAAAATTAGCCAGGTATGGTGGCGTGCCACTATAGTCCCAGCTACTTGCCTGTTCTCTCCCAGCTACTCAGGAGGCTGATACAGGAGGATTGCTTGAGCCCAGAAGTTTGAGGTTGCAGTGAGCTATGATGATGCCACTGCACTCTAGCTGGGGTCACAGAGTAAGACTCTGTCTCAAAGAAAAAATCATTCTTTATAGTTTGACCTTTTTGTGTCTTGATTTAAGAAATCCTTCCTACATGAAGATATTATTCCTTGTTATCTTTAAAAAGTTTCTTAAGGCCAGGCATAGTGGCTCACGCCTCTAATCCTAGCACTTTGGGAGGCCGAGGCAGGAGGATTGCTTGAGCTCAGGAGTTCGAGACCAGCCTGAGCAAGAGCAAGACCCCGTCTCTACTAGAAAGAAATTAGCCAAACAACTAAAAATAGAAAAAATTAGCTGGGCGCGGTGGCACATGCCTGGAGTCCCAGCTACTTGGAAGGCTGAGGCAGTAGGATCGCTTGAGCCCAGGAGTTTGAGGTTGCTGTGAGCTTGGCTAGCCTGACAATAGAATGAGACTCTGTCTCAAAAAAAAAAGTTTCTTAATTTTTTGTAGGTTCTAAAATTATGTATTTTTATCATTACTTTTTGGTTAAGGAAAATTTTTCTTCTATAAGTTTATGGGGTACAAATGTAATTTTGTTACATAGATACATTGCATAGTGGTGAAGTAAGGGCTTTTAGTACCCATTAGGTAAGTTTTCATTATCTACCCCCATCCACCCCCTCTTAGTCACCTCAGCCTCCCTTGTCTCATCATTTCTACACTCTACATCCATGTGTACACATTATAGGTCCCATCATAAATGAGAATATGTGGTATTTGCCTTTCTGTATTTAAGTTTCATTTAGGGTAATGTCCTCTAGTTCCATCCACATTGCTCCAAAAGACGTGACTTTATTCTTTTTTTAACTCACTGAGGAGTATTCCATTGTGAATGTATACCACATTTTCTTTATCCAGTCATCCATTGATGGATACTCAGGTTCATTCCATGCCTTTGCTGTTGTGAATAGTGCTGCGATAAACACTAGTGGAGATATCTTTTTGATGTAGTAATTTATTTTCCTTGGATAGATACCCAGTTGGTGGGGATTGAGGGATCAAAGGGTAGTTCTATTTTTAGTTCTTTGAGAAATGTCTGTATTGTTTTCCATAAAGGTTGTACTATTTACATTCCCCCCAAAACAGTGTATAAGAGTTTACTTTTCTCTCCATCCTTGCCAACATCTGTTATTTTTTAATCTTTTTCATAACAGCTTGGTTTTGTTTTGTTTTGTTTAGAGACAGAGTCTCCCTCTGTCACCCTAGATTGCATGCAATGGTGTCATTGTAGCTCACTGCAACCTCAAACTCCTGGTCTCTAGCAATTGTTTTGCCTCAGCTTCCCAAGTAGCTGGGACTATAGGCATGTGCCACAATCAATGCCTGGCTAATTTTTTCTATTTTTAGTAGAGATGTGGGTCTAATCTTGAACTCCTAAGCTCAAGCAGTCTTTCCACCTTGGCCTCCCAGAATGCTAGGATTACAGGCATGACCCACTGTGCCGGCATTAACAGCTGTTTTCATTGGTACAAGATGATGTCTTATTGTGGTTTTAATTTGCATTTCTCTGATGATTAGTGATGATGAGCATTTTTCATATGCCTGTTGGCCATTATATGTCTTGTTTTGAAAAATGTCTATTCATGTCCTTAGCCTACTTTTTGATGGGATGAGATTATTTTTTTTCCTTGAGTTTTAGTTCCTTATAAATTCTAGATAATAGTACCCTGTTAGATATATAGTTTGCAAATATATTTTCCCATTCTGTAGGTTTTCTGTTTATTCTGTTGATTAAGGAAAATTTTAATTTAACAATATTTTCTGTAGTATGGTTGGAGTGTACACTATAAAATTTTCCATGACATTTTGAAGGCTCTCTGGGTTTTAATGATAAATTTAGCAGGTATTTTCTTCTTGTTTTAAAAATCCAGTTAAAGAAAACTTATATTTCTATTTAAGCACCAGAGAAGTGGGAAACAATTTTCAGAATAATTTGTGATATTTCTTTCCCTGATAATATGGCTGTATTGAAATTTTGCCTTTAAAATATTTCCAACAGTTTGCAAGTTGTTATTTTGAGGACCACATAGAGTCTGTAGATACATTTTGCTTGTCCCTTACAGTGGTATAAACTTTTTGGAGTTGCCTGAAATTCTAAAATAAGATGATTTCTTCTGCAAAATTGTGTTGTATCCTGAACAATGGGATGATTTTGTAGTACCAGACCTGCATTCACACATGGCAATAGCTAGCTGAAGCTAGCTCTGTCCTCTTCAGATATGTCATGTGCTCTCCATTCCTCCCAAGTCTTTATTCCTATGTCCCTCCCCCCAGAGTTGTAACCCCTGCGGTAGACCCATCTCGTTAGGAATATATATACTTAGAAATTCCTAATCAGTTTCTAATAAATAGTAGATACTAATTGCTTATCTAGAACCAAGTAAATTTTATGCCAGAATGTTAGGGATTATATCAGGAACATGGTATTATAGGTTATATTTTTTTAACTAGTTGTTAAAAAGGCATTTCATAAATTTTAATATTTTTTAAAAAAAACAATTTGCATGCCCAAATTTGTGCCACTGTTCTAATCACTGAGAATATAGCTGTTTACAAAATACACAAAAATTCTTTTCCTGACAAGATTCTTTTCCTGACACTTAAGTGAAAGTGACATGTATTTCTGATCTAGGATTTTGAATGGTTTTAAAATGGATTGGAATACTTTATGTGTGATTTTATTTCCATGTTATTAACATCTCTGTATTGAGCTAATGATACAGTGATAAAAATATGTCTTTCAGGATCACTCCTTTCCTTTTTTTTTGTTAATAGTTTAGTACAATTTATTTTATTTAACAATCAAGGAAGTTCGCAGCCATCAGCAGTTCTGGTGCAATTGGGAATTCAGGAATCTTGGAATTGTTAGCAAAGCAAACCTTTGTTGGCCAGGCACAGTGGCTCACACCTGTAATCCTAGCACTCTGGGAGGCCATGGTGAAAGGATTGCTCAAGACCAGCCTGAGCAAGAGCAAGACCCCATCTCTACTAAAAATAGAAATAAATTAGCCGGGCATGGTGGTGCATGCCTGTAGTCCCAGCTACTCAGGAGGCGGAGGCAGTAGGATTGCTTGACCCCAGGAGTTTGAGCTTGCTGTGAGCTAGGCTGATGCCACGGCACTCTTGCTCGGGCAACAGAGCCAGAGTCTATCTCAAAAAAAAAGAGAAAACCTTGTTGATAAAATACATGCATACTTTTATTTATTTATTTTAAAGAGATAGGATCTTGCTCTTTTGGCCAGGCTGGAGTCCAGTGGTGCAGTCGCAACTCACTGTAGCCTCAAACTCCTGGTCTCAAGTGATCCTCCCACCTCAGCCTCCTAAGTAGCTAGGACTGTAGGCACATGTCACCATGTCTGTCTTATTTTTCTAATTTTTTTTATATAGACAGTGTCTCACTATGTTTTGCACAGGCTGGTCATGAACTCCTGGATTCAAGTGGTCCTCCTCCCACCTAAAGTGTTAGGATTATGGGCATGAGCCACCATGCCTGGCCACTTGCATACTTCTGATAGCACATGTGAAGGGATCTCTCTAAAATTGACCTCACTGATTTTGTTCTCAACAAACTGACATGGGCCACTCAACATGGCTTTTATTGTTCCTGAGGTTAGTGCATGTCTCTTTTTCAGTAAATCATGAGCATCAGAATTAATTTGACATATGTGGCATCAAGTCCTTCACAGCTACCATAGGTTTTTTTTTTTTTCTTCTCTATTCATTATGTTTTCTTATGAAATTCTACTTCTACTAGGGTCATTCTTGCAGCTAAGTTTAGATAGGAGCTCTCAGTTCTCTTCCACATGGTCTTTCTGTCTGTGTGGTATCTTGTCTTCCAGGATTCTACACGTGCCGCCTCTTTTTCGAATAGTTTAGTCTTCCTAACAGCGTGGTAGCTGGTTCTCCATAAGGAGCATTGCAGCCTCAGTGTGCAAGTTCTTATCAGGCCTCTCTTTGCATCAGTCTTGTTAATGTCCTTTTAGTCAAAATAAGTCACATGGCCAAACCCAGAGTAATTGTGAGAAAGTACTATACAAGGTGTAAATACTAGGAGGCATGGTGTTATAGTCAGCATCCAAGGTTACCCTGAATGATCCTTATTTCCTTATATTTACTCCCTTGTGTAGGCCCCTCCAACACTAAATAGGGCTGACCTGAGTAATTAATAAGCTGTGGTGGAAGTGACAGTGTATGCTTTTTGAGATTTGATCACAAAAGACTGTCACTTAAGACTTGCTCTCTTCCTGTTGTAGCTGAGTGAAGTTTAAAAGAAAAACAGACTTTGCTTTCATGGATCATGTACTCGGGGGAAACCAACTGCCTTTTTATGAGGGTACTTGAGTGGCTTGGAGAGGCCCACATAGATAGGAACTGAGGTCTTTCGACCTCATTACACAGTCTAATTTTATTAATTGTAGTCCAAGTTTGCAATCCTAAAATAAAGCCAATTTGGTCATTAAACTTTTATGTATTATTGTATTTGCAAAAATAGAAGCAATATAATAGCAAATCAAATACAATAATACATAAAAGTTTAATGACCAAATTGGCTTTATTTTAGGATTGCAAACTTGGACTACAATTAATAAAATTAGACTGTGTAAATGTGAACTTGGATTAAAATTAGAAAATCAGCTGATGAGATTTATTATATTAACAGAATTACAGAAAAAATTTGATCATCTCAGGTGCCAAAAAAATGTGATAAAACTTAACATGTTTATGGTAAAAGTTTTGGCAAAATAGAAATAGAAGTATAGCTTCAATATTTGACAATGGTAACAAATCACACACTATGATTTATAATTAGAGAAGAATTTTTAAGGTATGAGGAAATTGTTATTTGATAGAAATATACTGCATATTCACAGAGAAAACAGGCCTGGCGCGGTGACTGACGCCTGTCATCCTAGCACCCTGGGAGGCTGAGGTGGGCGGATCGGTTGACCTCAGGAGTTCAAGACCAGCCTGAGCAAGAGCGAGACCCCGTCTCTACTAAAAAAATAGAAAGAAATTAATTGGCTAACTAAAAATATATAGAAAAAATTAGCCGGACATGGTGTCACATGCCTGTAGTCCCAGCTACTTGGGAGGCTGAGGAAGAAGGATCGCTTGAGCCCAGGAGTTTGAGGTTGCTGTGAGCTAGGCTGATGCCATGGCACTGTAGTCCGGGTAACAAAGTGAGACTCTATCTCAAAAAAAAAATAAAAGAGAACAGGCCAGCATAAATATACAAAAATGTAAATAGTGGTTATTTTCTAAGAGTGAGAAATTATGGATTTTTCTTTCATTTTTTCTATTATTCTCCTTTGCATTTTATAGTAATTCTAAAATGTACATTTCTTTTATAACCATAAATAACAGCATGGGTTATTTATAATTAAAGCTTTTAATCAGAAGTACAACTATATAAAAGTATTTAAACATGGATTTTTATTGTGAAGTACAAAACCCATTAAAGTGTGAAATGAAATAGCAGCTTTAAGAAGTCTAAACAAAGTAGCTTTGATAATAAAATATAACAGAAACAGGGCTGGGCATGGTGGCCCATGCCTGTAATTCTAGCACTCTGGGAGGCCGAGGTGGGAGGATTGCTCGTCAAGAGTTCGAAACCAGCCTAAGCAAGAGCGAGACCCCATCTCTACTATAAATAGAAAGAAATTAATTGGCCAACTAAAAATATGTAGGAAAAAAATTAGCCGAGAATGGTGGTGAATGCCTATAGACCCAGCTACTCCGGAAGCCGAGGCAGAAAGATCTTGTGAGCCCAGAAGTTTGAGGTTGCTGTGAGCTAGGCTGATGCCATAGCACTCTAGCCTGGGCAACAGAATGAGACTCTGTCTCAAAAAAAAAAATAAATAAATAACAAACATAATCAGTGATGTTGCCAAATATCAAGTGAATTTGGTTGTCTGTGTGGGGCCAGGAACTGGGATATATATAAAGTAAATGAAAGAGTCTTAAATTCTTTCCTTTTTTTTTTTCTTTTTCTTTTTTTTTTTTGAGGCAGGGCCTCTCTCTGTCACTGCAATGATCCCAATTCCTAGGCTCAGGAGATCCTCCTACCTCAGCTTACCAAGTAGCTGGGGGTACAGGTGTGCCACCATACCTGGCTAATTTTTCCTATTCTTATTGTTTTCTGTAGAGATGGGGTCCCACTGTGTTGCCCAGGAGGGTGGTCTAGAATTCCTGGGCTCCAGCAATCCTCCCTGGCTTGGCCTCCCAAAGTGTTGGGATCACAGGTGTGAGCCACCACATCCAGCTTAAATTCTTTATAAATAAGATGCTGATACAGATAGTATCTGTGTGAGTAATGCAAAAGTAGATGTTTGTTCATAGATTTCTTTGAGATTAGTCATTTCATGCTTGTGATCGTTTTCCAAATACTTAAGTGAAGATTTAAAAAAATTTGTGAAACCTCTGATAGTAACTGATTGTTAGTTTGTGTTGTAATGGAGATAATTTTTTTAAAAAAATGCGTCCTCCACTGATTTCTAAATACCAGGAGTTGATTATGTTGTTTTTTATACACTATTACAGATGATAGTAAAAACATTTATGGATATGGATCAGGACTCAGAAGACGAAAAACAGCAGTATCTGCCACTGGCCTTGCATCTTGCATCTGAATTCTTTCTCAGGAACCCCAATAAAGATGTGCGTCTCCTTGTAGCGTGTTGTTTGGCTGACATCTTCCGAATCTATGCCCCAGAAGCTCCCTATACGTCTCACGATAAACTTAAGGTAAATGCAGTCTTTATAGAACAATTTTATTTTTATAGTCTAATTTACATTTATGAGCATAGGTTTCCTATTAATCTTGTCATTTTAAGATTATATCATAAGTTGCAAAACTAATCATTCAGTTAATATTTATTGAATATCTATACCATGACTATTTTTTTCTATTTTTCTTTTTTTATCATTTATTACTTTTTTTTTTGAGTAGTAGGAAGACTAATGAGCTATACACCATGACTATTTTTATGAGGCATAGAAAGGTGTAATTCAAAACTAAGCTCTATCTGCTCATACCTAATTTTCTGGAGAATCCATCACAAAGCCCAGATGTCTACGTTCAGGGAATAAATAGAAAATTAACGATACTTTTTAAAAGAATAATATACTAGAATTTACACATTATTCTATCTGCAAAACTATATGCTTATCTTAGTGGTTCTTTATTCAAATGTTTGAAGAACTCTTCTTTTAAATTGATATTTTGAGGTGATTTCATATTTTGAGTAATTTTATTCTTGGTGAATTTTAATCTTTTGAACTGCCTTCTTTAAAATAGTCTAAAGGCCGGGTGCGGTGGCTCAAGCCTGTAATCCTAGCTCTCTGGGAGGCCGTGGTGGGCGGATCGTTTGAGCTCAGGAGTTCGAGACCAGCCTGAGCAAGAACGAGACCCCATCTCTACTATAAATAGAAAGAAATTAATTGGCCAACTAATATATATAGAAAAAATTAGCCAGGCATGGTGGCACATGCCTGTAGTCCCAGCTACTTGGGAGGCTAAGGCAGCAGGATTGCTTGAGCCCAGGAGTTTGAGGTTGCTGTGAGCTAGGCTGACGCCACGGCACTCACTCTAGCCTGGGCAATAAAGTGAGACTGTCTCAAAAAAAAAAAAAATAAAATAAAATAAAATAGTCTAAAAATCATTTTGTACCATATTGATATTATTTTGAGTTAAAACTCCTTTTTTTTTTGAGACAGAGTCTTACTTCGT
>VSMD01004392.1:0-27466 GCA_008750895.1 Mirza zaza | reverse complement strand
CTCTGGAAGGCCGAGGCAGGAGGATCACTTGAGATCAGGAATTCGAGATCAGCCTGAATAAGAGCAAGATCCCATCTCTATTAAAAATAGAAAAAATTAGCTGAGCAACTAAAAACAGAAACAAAAAAAAAATTTAGCTGGGCATGGAGGCATGTGCCTATAGCCTCCACTACTCGGGAGGCAGAGGCAGGAGGATCGCTTGAGCCCAGGAGTTTGAAGATGCAGTGAGCTATTATGATGTCACTGCACTCAAGCTTGGATGACAAAACAAGTCTCTTATCTCAAAAAAAACAAAAAAATGATGTTGGAACAGGACAACTGTCCAGAACAGAGTTAGAGCCAAGCTGCTCATTATATGCTGAAATATACTTTACTTAAAGAGTTAAATGTTTAGAACAACAAAACTACAAAAAATATCCTTCTGAAAATACTTAAAAGAAAAATACTGGAAAAAATATTTGTAATCTATGACAGGCTCTCAAAAAGCAAAAAGAACATGGCAGATGTACTAACAGAAAAATCCGCAATTTTCTCTCAGTACTCCTTATTAAAGGGCTAACAAACATTACAGAGCAATGCAAATCAAAACTATGAGAACCACTTCTCACCAAATAGGTAAAGAGTTTTCTTTTAAATGAATTTTTTAAATTATTGAAGAGAATACAAAGTAAGAGGCTGCTGGTGGGGTGTGGCTGGTCCAAGCATACTGAGAGCAATTTGGCAAATACATAGCAATTACACACATTAGATAAGAATAATTAGACAGTGACATGTGAAAAGTATACATATCCTTTCAGAAACTGCAGAGTATTGTCCCATTGTCATAATGTATGCATAAGGTTATAGAATAGGGACAGCACGAACAAGCAAGGAAATGTGAGCAGCTGTAGTACCTACGTAGAAAAATGATTTTGATGACGGACCTTGGAGAAAGTCTCTTAGCTCAACAAGAGTTCTGAATAAAGCCTGACCTTTCATCAAGTTCTTCAGTTACCGGAGGAAAACAATTTCTGGAGTAGCGAAGAAACTCTGTGTACCTGAGACATGGTATAGAACTCTACCATGGCAGCAGTGAGTGGCTCTGCATACGTCCGGAGCGACGGGATGAGCCTCAGCATGGCCCGGTTGAAGGTGCCGTAGATCTGCGTCAGGGAGGCAGGTCCCGGGTAATCCACGTACACGACAGGCACGTGACGCAAGAACCTGCGCACAGACGGCCCTGCTCAGCACCCCTCCGCCAACAGTGCCTCCGGGCAGGGCCGGCGTGCCAGCAGAGTCACCCTGGCCTAGGCCAGGACTGGAGGTCACTTTCTAACACACAGGCTTGACCTCAAAGTTAACTGAGATCACAACACACTGCTCAGGCTTGGCGTCTGACCCCCAGGAAAAGACTTAAAAAACTTGAAAAAGAATCAGGCAAAGATGGGACAATGAACCAGACATGGTGGCTCACACCTATGATCCCAGCACTCTGGGAGCCTGAGGTGGATGCATCACTTGAGGCCAGGAGCTTGAGACTAAAGTGGGAAACATAGCAAGACCTTCATCTCTACAAAAAATTTAAAAAAATTAGCCAAGAATGGTGGCATGCTTATAGTCCCAGCTACTTGGGAGGCTGAGGTAGGGGAGTCGCTTGAGCCCAGGAGTTCAGGGTTACAGTGAGCTATGATTGCGCCACTGCACTCCAGCCTGGGCGCCAGAGTGAGACCCTTCTCTAAAGTAGTGGGAAAATAATTCAGGCTTATTTCAGCCTTATCTTGGCCCTACAGATGGGTCTGGGGGAGTTCATTATTGCCCAAGAGGTCAATGCTTTTATGTTTAGCATGTTTTCCTATTATTACAACACAAGTGGGAGTAAGCCAGGAGGAACCCTATGATCAGCAGCGCTTCAATACCGTTACAATTACAGCCGAGTTTCTGCTGTGCTCTACTGACAGTATCCCTGGATGTGTGTGTGTGTGTGTGTGTGTGGGGGGGGCACACGCACACGCGCAACCAGAGAGCTCTGCACAGTAGCGTTACCTGTGGGAGAGGGGCTTCCTTCCAGGGTCGGTGGGGGGATTACAAGCCCCGACAAACTGGATTCTCTCCAGCTTCACCCACGTTTGATCTGAGGTACGGTAAAAGCCTCCGTGCTCCACCATCTGAAGGAAAAGGCACGTGACACGTTAGGGGCAAATGAGAGCGAGAACCTCGTGGGGCAGGAAGGGGCCTTTGGCTACAAACGAACCTGTCTGATGAAGGATATGACCCTCTGTGTCCCGTACTTGTCCATATCTGGCAAGTTAATTTCATCACAGAACAACACCAGCCACTTCCCAAGTTGAACAGGAGCCAAAACGACTCCATTTGGTGTGCGCCTGTACTCACAATAGTGATCAAAAGTCTTCAGGAGGAGCTCTGGGGTAGTGGCACTTGAGAAGTTAAGACCCACAACCTTTGAAAGGGAAGACACAGAATGAAATTATAAGACCAATCTTGTATCTCAAGGCCTAAAGGTCTGTGTCCACCCCCGGCCTCTTTACCTCCATGTCAGGCAAGGCCCGGAGGGCACTGAAGAGCGTCATGGTCTTGCCGGACCCAGGAGGGCCGCATAAGACCAGGGGCTTGTGTTCGGCCAGCCAAGTGTACAAGAGGGCTTCGTGGCGGACTGTGTCCAGAGTCGGCACGACGACGTCAGGGGCCGCCACCTTGTGTGTCTCCACTTCAATCTGAGGCACCTTGGCCTGCCACGGCGACCATTCTCCACTGATGGACACCTACACAGAGTGGGAGGCACAAGTCACTCGGGGCAAACGTGCCTCCTTTCTTACGCGGTTTGCTCACTCTAACACAAACCAGAACTTTCAAAATAAGAATGGATAAGTCAAATTAATCTGCACTCCTTGTTATCATACAAAGCTAAAAGGATAAAGTCCTTATATGAAATGAAAAGATAAAGTCAAAGTCCACGGCTAGGTTGCTCCAGAATGAATTAAAGGGACATGGCAAGAATCAAGAAACAAGGGCTGCGATTCACACACGCTTACTTCATAGTCGATAATTGGTATGTTGGGGGCAGTGGGCAGTGGCACGGTCGTGATTCTTCTGATGTATTCACCCAGCTCTGCTCTCATTTTCAGCCGGCTGTCTCCAGACAAGGACCAGAGTATGGCATAAACCAGGTATCGCTATGAAGAGAGGAATTCAAATTTCACTCTTATAAAATTTTAACAAAAGACAGACATTCTGGCAGAGTTACCCTTGAAGACAGGGGTTCCTAGTGTTCTTGGATCTCGGGCACGCCCTCTGTACCTTCTCCAGCCCCTCACAGAAGCTCAGCCCTCGCCCAGGAGAGGGAACACGCCCGTGTGGGCATGACGCTGGGGGTTCACAGGCCCGGGGCCGTCTGTGGACCCCCCGTGGTGAGCCCCGTGACGCTCCCTGACCTGAATGTAGCGCTCCAGCTGCTCGATCTGCATGGGGAAGTCGGGGTGGTTGGCGTTGTACTGCGCGACGTTGCGGCAGGCCTGGTGCAGCATGGAGAAGAGCGAGCCCAGGCAGCGCAGGCGCGTCAGGTCCATGATGTGCTCTAGCTGGAAGGCGTGCTCCAGGGCCTTGGTGACCAGCCCGTTGGAGGTGAAGTACGGCTGCATGATCGTCGCTGCATCCCTCTGGATCTAGAAAAGGGAATAAGTGAAGCCCAGCTATTATTTCAAAAAGCCGGGGCAGTTTCCCCTCTTCTTTTCTAGCAGCGTGAGAAGGTCATGTGACCTTGGAAAAATAATTGTGGATGAAGCTTCAATAACCAGTCTCATTCCTTCACCATGGTGGTTCTCAAAAACCCTGCTTCCCAGGAACTTTGGTTTTCACCACCAAACATGGAAAAGGATAATCTTTCACCAGTTTGCAGAGGGAAAATCATGGAAAGAATTCTTTAAATTTTCCCATACGTTTTCCAACTTTTGCAGCAGCTACTGCTGGGCTTCCTTACAGGCTGGGGGAAGACAACACTGACTACACAGGACCCTACTGAGTGCCCGGCTTGAGCGGGTGAGTGGTCAGTGACTTTCGTGGACGGCGCCAGGCCATCCACGTTCTTGTGGCGTGGACAGTCTGACCTCACTGCATCTGAACCACCCAGCACCCGCAGGGGCTGATTGGGGGGTCCCATTTGGAGTGGCGTGCGGCCCAGGTACCTGCAGCATTGGGGACGCGGCCTCTTCACCCTCGTCCTCTTTGCCCTTGCGCCGCCGCTGGGCCTCATCCTCCCCCTCGTCCAGCGGGATGCTGCGTAGCCGGGCCAGGAAGTTGTTGAAGATCATGTCGGTGCTGAGCACGTCCTCGCTGAACCAGACCATGCCGCAGCGGGACACCGTGGCCAGGGTGGCATATTTCAAGTCCTGCACTTCAAACATTATTCGCACCTTGAAAGAAGACGTTAAGCTCGCTGAATGATGTAGGTTTGGTAGAAACATGGACGGTAAAATTCTTTTCCCTGTATATTCACTGAAAGGGTGATTTAAAATTTATCTTTTCTGTACTTCGCTTACTTTTAAGTTTAAAAAATAAAAACATCTATAGTTTACATCACTACAATATCCACTGTCTTCTCTCACAAGAATCGGGACAGGAAAAATGTGTGTCATGGGGAGAGGAGTAGGTCAGACTGTAAAGTCTCACATTCCCACAGTCAGAAGAGCTCGCGCCGGCCAGAAGCAACAGCGTCCTCAGGGCGACGATAGCCGCGAACAGGGACTGGGCGTCCCCGTGGCCGGGCGCTGCTCCAGCACCTCAGGTGCCCGCGCTCACCCAGGTCTCACACAGGCCGCTGAGCGGGGCACGCTACCTCCGTTTTACAGATGGGGCAGGTAACCACGGCCAGGGAGTGCCGGGGCTGAGGTCCAGACCAGGTGCTCGGATCCCAAAGCCTTAACCTCGGTGCTATAACTGCCTCACAAAGAGATCAATTTCCTTGCAACAATCGTTAGACTCTAATGGATATCAGCTATCAAAACAGAGCCTGACGAGTCTGAGCGAGGGCACACTTTCAGACAGTGCTAAGGATCCATGGCTGGTTTCCGAAGCGACGACCGACACCAATGCTGATCCTTCCTGAGGAAGGCTCACGTTCGTCACCTGTTCAGGTCAAAAGCTTGCTGTCATCCTTTCCCTCACACCCACGTCTAGTCCATCAGCAAATCCCATCAACACAACCTTTAGGCCTGGCACAGTGGCTCAAGCCTGTAATCCTAGCTCTCTGGGAGGCCGAGGTGGGCGGATCGTTTGAGCTCAGGAGTTCGAGACCAGCCTGAGCAAGAGCAAGACCCCATCTGTACTATAAATAGAAAGAAATTAATTGGCCAACTAATATATATAGAAAAAAAAATTAGCTGGGCATGGTGGCACATGCCTGTAGTCCCAGCTACTTGGGAGGCTGAGGCAGCAGGATTGCTTGAGCCCAAGAGTTTGAGGTTGCTGTGAGCTAGGCTGACGCCACGGCACTCACTCTAGCCTGGGCAATAAAGTGAGACTCTGTCTCAAAAAAAAAAACACAACCTTTAAACTGCAGCCACAAGCAGCCATTTCTCAGCACCTCTGTTGCTGCTGGCCTGCCTGCCCGCCCCAGCCCTGAAGCTGGTGCCAGAGGACCAAGGTGGCTTCCATCCTGCACTCTTCATCCTCCAATGTGTGTCTTTGTAGACAGAAATCAGGGCACGTCACTCCTGTCTGAGACTCTCCTGTGGCTCCAGCCCTCACAGCGACCTCCAGAGCCCCTGACCCAGCCCCTTCCTCTCTGGTCTCACCCTCAACTTTTTGTCTCCAGTTCTCTCCACTTCAGCCAACTGGCCCTGCTCTCCTCACGAACACGGGCACCGCTGTCCCAGACTCGCTACTCCTGCCGTTTGTCCCTTTGCCTGGAATGCTTGGGACCCCCGGGACTTGCCTCTCATCCCCCGAGTCTCCACTCAAACTACCACCTTCTGGGGAAGCACTCTGGCATCCCAACCCCCACCCCCAACACCTGATGGGTCTCTGCCAGGTTATGTTTTTCTGCTTAACACTAATCACCATTTCTCTTGTTTTCCCATCTTCCATATCAGACTGTGGACAAGCCCCCCAAGAGCAAGGGGTCTATTCTGTTCACCTGCTGCAGATTTTCACCATCCAGAATAGGATCTGGCAGAATGCAAATCCACACCAGGCCTAACCGTGTCTACCGAGCCCTTAGCTGGTGTGTTCAGGCACCTGTTTCAAGTCTCATTTCTCAAGGGACAGCCTTGAAAGCTCCATTCTAAATTCTTCACTTTGCCAGCCCCTAGACACATAATAACTGAATAAACCCTAACTACAACCCCGCCTTACAGAGTTACAGGGAGGGTTAACTGATAATTATGAAGTGTGCTTAACACTCAATAAATGACAGAAAGACATTAAAAAAACCTATTAAAGTATTTCTCATTAGCCATGGGAATGAATAAAAAAAATCCAGCAGTTGAGACCCTCCCTCTGAGGGCTCCTCACACAACCGACCGCCGCCGTGTGGAGCCCTCTGCAGAGCCGAGCTTTGCCAGCACGCATGTCCTGCTTGGCTAGACGGGAGCATTTAACCCACGAGACACACAGTTAGGCTATTTACATTGGGTGGGAGGCTGAGGCGCTCTCCGTTGGGCAGAGTCAGGAGCTTATTGTCATCTAGCACCGAGTTCAAATTCTCAACCCACTCAGGATCCACATCGCCGTCGAAGACAATCCACTGGCGCTTCTGCAGCTCGCCTCTCACGTTGTCTATGATCCTGATTGGGAAGGAGTTTAAAACAGCTGTTGACTGAATCAAGATTTTAAGATTAGAAATCTTAAAATTAGAAATTCGCCCTGTAAAGGTTTCTGAACTGACCTTCAACTGGTTCAGACACTGGTTAGAAAAGTAAAGCAAACCCAGTTGCTGTGCGAGCAGATGCCTAAGCCCTTACCACAGTCAGAATGCAAACACCAACCAAAGCAGACGTACTTTCTCAGCACGTGCGTGAAGAGCCCATCTGTCCACTCCCTGGTGTTGGGGTCCAGGGTTCCGTAAAGGTGGTCTTTGCTGATGGCCTTGGGGTCGATGATATGGGCAACCCCTTCCACACCCTCGAGTCTCTCCAAAGCCTTCAGCAGGACGCGCCAGGCCATGCTCTTCCCACTCCCCGAGGGCCCCACCATCATTAGGCCGTGATTGATCTGGGTGATCTGGTAGAGCTGGAGAACCTGCGGGGACCAACAGACCGGAGTGACCATCTCAGAGAAAGAACAGGGAAGGCTCTTTAGCCACTTCTCGTGACAGAGAAAAAGAAACATGTTCTATGGATTCTTAAAGGTGAGCACTGGAATTCTCCAACTGGAGAACGTTACACTGGCTATACCTAAAACAAACATCTCTAAACTGTGGGGAGTTCTTTGGTAAGTTAGGAACGCTAGAGCCAGCAGAACAGGAGACACCTACCAAGCAGCCTCAATAAGGACACATCAGATCCCTCCAGGGACAAGAAGAGACCAAATGAGACACAGCTTGTATAAATAACTTTTTCTTAAATGTTATCACACAGAGGAAGGAAAGAAGCCAATATAGAATGTAAAGCATGTGTGTACTGATTAACAATTTAGATGGTTAATCTAAACCAACTGAAACCAGCATAAATGGGCTCCACTATAACTGTGCCCCTAGCCAGCATGTTCAGCATGCCTATCATGTAGGCAAAATCTTCAGGTAAGTTTTGCTAACATTACCTTTTTTTTTGAGACAGAGTCTTGCTCCGTTGCCCGGGCTAGAGTGCCGTGGTGTCAGCCTAGCTCACAGCAACCTCCAACTCCTGGGCTCAAGCGATCCTCCTGCCTCAGCCTCCCGAGTAGCTGGGACTACAGGCATGTGCCACCATGCCCAGCTAATTTTTTCTATATATTTTTAGTTGTCCAGCTAATTTCTTTCTATTTTTAAATGAGCCGGGGTCTTGCTCTTGCTCAGGCTGGTCTTGAACTCCTGAGCTCAAACAATCCGCCCGCCTCGGCCTCCCAGAGTGCTAGGATTACAGGCGTGAGCCACCGCGCCTGGCCTAACATTACTTTTAAACAAAGGAAAGGTTCGAATAGGCCTTGGGCAAATCCTTGTAAACCACATGATGCAGCTCCCTGGCTCCTGTAGGCAGAGTTTCCCCAAATAGCCCACGGCCATCTTTACTGGACTAGAATGCCGGCAGGGTCTGTGAGGGCGGCAGCCAACAGAACAATCCGGTTACCTTTTCAACCCACATCCCGCCGACTTCTTCTCCGTCGCCGTATGTCAAGTACATCTCCTGACACACTTTCTTCAGCTCTTCCCGAAGGGCAGTCATCTCCCCGCGATGGTACTGGACTCCAGGGAACACATCTGACAGCAGGCTGAAGAGCAGCGGAATGTCCTCGGCCACCAGCTTCGGCACCATCGTCTCGCAGACGCTCTGTATTAGAATCTGCGGGCAGAGGACCAAGCTGCAGGAGGGAGCCTCCCGGCTGTCTCCAGGAGGCACGCGCGGTAACCGGTAGTGAACAAAAGGGCGTGGTCCACCACTCGCCCACATTCGTGCACTCGACATACTGGGTTGGTACCAGTCTCCTCCCGTCACCCCAGGAAGGGTAAACGCAATGAGAACTTGCAACGCATGACTTCAACGTTGAAAAGGTAAATTTAAGTAATATGAAGGTATGAGACATCAAAAGAATGTCTATACGAACCTCTTGTTCAGGGAGATTTTCAGCAATTTCTCCTTCATCAACTGCTTCCCCTCGTTCTTCCTTCTCCCTCTTGATCTTCTGAATTCTCTCCCTCTTCACGTTGCCTGCGCTTACCAGCACGCTCTTCAAAGCCCGAAGGCCAAAGTCATAATGGCTTTGAGAAGAGAGCTGCTCATCACATAGTCTAGGAAAAAAAAAGGTTTTCTTTAAAAATAGTATACTTTAAGCAACAAGCAACAACAGTGTCAATAAATATATGGATATTTCGAAAGATGTGCCATAATTACAGATAAAAATTTAAAGGTGAAATGGGCACATTTAACATATGCTAGAATGTAATTATAAATAACTCCAGGCTACTCACTTAAAGAACGGGACAATTTTGTTGGCAAGCACTTCGGCAGTCCGGAAGCCCTGTGAGTACAGCATGACCTGGGCAATTAACTGTCGGTCAGGCTTGGTCATGGCCAAGCTCCGGAAGAGCTTCTTCAAGTTGTCAGGAAGGTTGGACCTGCCCGCGTAGCCAGGGTTCATGGTGATGAAGATGGCCATGTCTGGGCTCACCTTGACTTGTTTATTTAGCAGCTCACAAGTAATGGGGGCAGAGGCTGAAAATGAGATGATGGCATCAAAACTCAAGATGTTCAAAAACCTCTTCTAAAATGTCTCTAAAATGACAGATAAAGCACCCATTCCCCTGTTGGCATCTTAAGCCCAAAGCCTGGGACTCCTGGGGAGCTGGAGCGAAGGCTTCCTGGAGGGGCTGCTCTCTGGCCTTTCTAAGGGGCCCAAAAGCCACTACTTGGCCCAGGTGGTCCCATTCTCATGCACACAGATGTGTCACAGGCCAAGCCATCAGAGGCAGGGGCCACTGCTCTGTTTGTGCAGTACAACACTGAATATCACAAGGGCAACTCGGGACAGAGGTGCAGTCCAATAATGGTGCAAAACCGAAAATTAATCAGTGCTATGACACACCTGACTGGCTCACATCATGAAAATCACCTTTTCCAGGATGAACAAAAATAAAGAAACAAAAAACCTTCAACCTTGAACTATCTCAGGATAAAGTGTATTCATTCCATGAGAGAATACTGAGCGCAGACACAGATGCTGCTTTCTTTGACACTCGGTCGGTTTTATTCAGGAGGTCTGGGGAATTCTCTTACACAAGACAAGTTACTACTACCATGGAATAAAAGGAAACATTAAAAGTAATACTGGGCACTTAAGACAGATTTCATGCCTATGCAATACTGATGTGTTCGTTTCCTCCAGTGCCTGGCCCTGCCCCACCTTGCATGCCTAGGACTGGGTGTACACGGCAGGTGAGCACCCTTGGTGCCCCTGGAACAGCTACTCCCATCGTGATAGAGGGCAGCTACTCCCATCGTGATAGAGGGCTCCTCCCCGAAACCAGACGGCAGAACACTCTGGCCACACAGGGGCCGGGGAGGCCGGCTCTCCGATGATGCAGGCAGGAGGGGGTCCTGAGGGCCCACACCGGCCGAAACCCTCGTCGTGTGGCGGAAGCTGCAGAGCGCACATTAGCGCGCGAGCTCGGGGCTCTGTCTAGCTGGGGAAGGACCGCTGGGGCTCTCGGCTGCTCGAGGCAGCAGGATCCTACATCGTGCTGTCCTTAGTGAGGAATACAACTGCTGATGCAGCACCACCCCGCCTATACCTTCAGTCTTGAGCCACAACTCACTACACTGCCTGCGACAGGGAGTTCCTGTGAGCTAAATCCTTGCTTATTTCTAATCAAAGAGGCAGAAAATTAGTTCACGATAGGATCCCCCTCTACGTCCTCTAAGCAATCTTTGAAGAGGAAGAGCAGTCTTACTTTTGTCATAGTTGGGGTTGGAATGCTCTCGCAGCGCTTCCTGGATGCACTGCACCTGCTGGGACACGGCCGAGAGCATCCGCTCCTCCAGGCGGTTGAACTCGTCGAAGCAGCCCCACGCACCCACCTGGCAAAGCCCCACAAA
This sequence comes from Mirza zaza, assembly GCA_008750895.1. Taxonomy (NCBI): domain Eukaryota; kingdom Metazoa; phylum Chordata; class Mammalia; order Primates; family Cheirogaleidae; genus Mirza; species Mirza zaza. The sequence goes on along the minus strand of VSMD01004392.1, from coordinate 16,748 downwards.
GATACGTCCCATTGCCTGAAATGGAGAGGAGGAAAGACGCTAAAACCACCTGTTACGGAGTGAATTGTGTCCCCGACCCCAAATTCATATGTTGATGCCCTAACCCCCATGGACTGCATTTGGAGATTGAGCCTATAAGGGGGTAATTAAGGTCAAAGGAGGTCACGTGGATGGGGCTCTGATCCCACAGGACTGGTGCCTTTATAAGAGCAAGAGAGACTGTAGTCCTGTCTCTCCACACACACTCCGGAAAGGCCATGTGAGCACAAAGCAGCACCTGTGACCAGGAAGAGAGCCCTCACCAGAAACTGGACTCTGCTGACACCTTAACCTTGACTTCCCAGACTCTGGGACTATGAGAAAAAAAATTTCTTTTTTTTTAGACAAGGTCTCACTGTTACCCAGGCTAGAGTACAGTGGCCTCATTATAACTCACTGTGGCCTCAAACTTCTGGCCACCAGTGATCCTCCTGCCTCAGCCTCCTGAGTAGCTGGGACTACAGGTACACGTCACCACACCCCGCTAATTCTTCTATTTTGTAGAGAGGGGGTCTCGCTCTTGCACAGGCTGGTCTCGAACTCCTGGTTTCAAGTGATCCTCCTGCCCTGGCCTCCCAAAGTGCTAGGATTACAGGTGTGAGCCACCGTGCCTGGCCTGAGAAAATACATTTCTGTTGTTTAAGCCATGTGGCCGGTGCCACTCTGTTATGGTGGCCTGAGCAGACTAAGATATCACCTGCCTCAGTGTTGGCTTTACAGGGCTCAAATCCTGGCTCTGACGATCTGACCTTGGGCAAATCACATATCTTTCTGAAACCCACATTACCTCATCGTTGAAATGGGAATTATACTATCTACCTCCTAAGGTGGCCGTGAAGGTTAAATCAGATTCAAACGTTGGGTGAGGAGCCAATGCCTACACACAGTAGTTACTTCATAAACAATAGTCATTACCATTATATAGATGTAAGACAAACACCCTTTTTCCTCCTATGCCAATAAAATCAATGACAAAGCTGTTAGTTTACTCTACCACTTTTTGTTGATTAAAAAAAAAAAACTTCTTAGGTACTCTAGAACGTAAGACAAAAAAAAAAAAAAAAGAAAAATCTTCTTCTACAATATGTGCTTATTCTTAGACATAGGGCACTAAACATTTCCTTAAAAATTTGATTTTTTAAAAAATAAAGATAGGGTCTCCCTCTGTCTCCCAGGCTGGAGTGCAGTGGCATCATCATAGCTCACTGCAGCCGGGAACTCCTGGGATCAAGCGATCCTCCCTGTTCAGCATCCTGAGTAGCTAGGACTACAAGTATGGGCCACCACAGTCAGCTAATTTTTTTACTTTTAGCAGAGATGGGGTCTTGCCATGTTTCCCAGGCTAGTCTCAAATTCCTGGGCTCAAGCAATCCTCCTGCCTCAGCCTCCCCAAGTGCTAGGATTATAAGCGTGAGCCATGACATCCAGCAAAAAATTGGTATTTTAGAAAAAGGGGTCGGGTGTGGTGGCTCACACCTGTAATCCTAGCACTCTGGGAGGCCGAGGTGGGAGGATCATTTGAGCTCAGGAGTTCGAGACCAGCCTGAGCAAATAGCAAGACCTCATCTCTACCAAAAATAGAAAAAATTAGCCAGGCATGGTGCGTGCCTGTAGTCTCAGCTACTTGGGAGGCTGAGGCAGAAGGATTGCTTGAGCCCAGGAGTTTGAGGTTGCTGTGAGTTAGGCTGATACCACAGCACTCTAGCCCAGGCGACAGAGTGAGACTCTGTCTCAAAAAGAAAAAAAAAAGATACACTACACTAAATATTTGACACTAAAAACATGAAACGAAAGTCAACTTCAAAGCACATATGCCGGATGCCTCCAACAGTTCAAAATCCCACCTACAGGACTCGGAAGGGCAGATAAAACCATGCTGAGCTGTAAGGCTGATGCCTTTGAGATAGGTGTAAGCTTGATGCTCCCCAATTAACCTCTTCACGTCATTAGATTTAAGGTGGATCCCATAAAGCTTCTCACCTGGAAATCAAAGGTTTCATCACAGTTGAAAACTAAAACAAACCGTCCAAGCTGATGGCCAAGGGCTTTAACTGACTCTGTTTTCCCAGTTCCAGCAGGCCCTATTAATTACAGAAAAATAATTGAGTACTTGAGTCCATTATCTAACTGGAAACATAACTTTAACTTTAAAAGAACTTTAAAAAGCAACTATGCTATAAATCAGATATAATAAATGCAAACAAATTTAAGATTTTAGAATGTACCAACCATGTAATTAAGAAATACATTGAAATCATTAGCTTAATCTTTAAAGTTTTTATTATAGGATTCCATGCATCCAACTCTGTGGAGTATAGCTTACCAAATGGGGAACCCCCCAGCCTGGCCTCCAAGGCTTGTGTCATTGTCAAATAGCAGCGGTCGGTGAGAGGGGTCTGGACCAGCTTGTCCTGAACACCGAGGTACTCAAAGCCATAGTTAAATTTGGCATTTGCCATTTGAATAGACAATTGCTGTAACACATCGGTTTGCTTCGGGTCAAAGTAAAATCGCATCTGGCTGAGCCATTCAAAAGATTTAGCGTTGTCAATCTTGCTTTTGATCAAGGACCTTGTAACATCTCTCTGGTGAACCAACTCTGTAATCTGAAGAAGAGAATCACGTTAAAAGTTTATCATAAAGGCCGGCGCGGTGGCTCAAGCCTGTAATCCTAGCTCTCTGGGAGGCCGAGGTGGGCGGATCATTTGAGCTCAGGAGTTCGAGACCAGCCTGAGCAAGAGCGAGACCCCATCTCTACTATAAATAGAAAGAAATTAATTGGCCAACTAATATATATAGAAAAAATTCGCCGGGCATGGTGGCACATGCCTGTAGTCCCAGCTACTTGGGAGGCTGAGGCAGCAGGATTGCTTGAGCCCAGGAGTTTGAGGTTGCTGTGAGCTAGGCTGACACCACGGCACTCACTCTAGCCTGGGCAATAAAGTGAGACTCTGTCTCAAAAAAAAAAAAAAAAAAAAAGTTTATCATAAGCTAAACCACTACAGCGTATTCTCTGGGTTCACAGATTATTAAACCTGAGATTCTAGGTCCAGTTACAATGGCTTTCAACAAATATTCCAAAACGCAAATTCACTTTGAGAGGCAAGAGAAATTGTTATTCATGTGATGGTATTACACAGAATCAAGAGTTACAGCCAAAACAAACACCTCACTTTAAATAAAAATTCTGCAACCATATCGTAAAATGTGATGAAGATCGGCTTTCTGGTGTCCATCCTAACAGTGTGCCTCGCGCCCACTGGGGGCCTGGAGCCGGGGCTGCCCACATTGCTACCTCTTTGAGGAGGAGATGATAAGAAACAGCAAGAGACCCTGATCAAGATTGGTTCCCTTCTTTCTACCATGATATAACTCGTGCACATCACCAAGATTATCTTCCAACAGGGACTGAGAGCAAAACACCTGACCTCAGAGGATATCCAAATTCCATCTACCTTTCCCCTTGATGCTAACTGAAACAGTTTTCAAGCCTAAGTTCCAATAACTGCTTGAGTGGAAGGTGCAAGAGCTAATTGGCAAGGAAGGAGTTGAGCATGAGACTAACCAAGTGTTCCAGCTTCCGTCTTCGCAGTGGCGGCTGCTCCATGAGGACAGAGTCCGCCAACACATTCAGGGTGACCTCCACGTTGCTCAGCACGGAGTGCAAGGGGGCCGCGTCGCCGCCTCCACCCATGCTGCTCAGTGCATTCTCCACGTTTTCAGACCAGGCTATCTGGGCTGACAAAACCACAAGTTGGGCCTGAAAGACATGACAAAATCCCAGAGGATCATTTTAAAGATCAGTCAAGTGTGTTCATCTTTAGCCTAGCCATTTCTACTGCAGATTACCTGATATTTATCAATCCAAGTGATGTAGGTGTTTGGGTCAATTGAAGTTGCTTTACCAAAAATCTCAACTTCTGTAACAGACTCAGCGAGAAGTTTAGCCAGGGTGACTCTCATCTCCTTTTCTACCAGTGTGAGCCACTCATTGATTTTAGGATGCTCAGTAATTGACACAGGAGTTTTAAACATAACCTGAAACAAATAAAATTTTAAGAATCAAGATGTGCAAAAATATGGGGAGATATTTCCTAAGATATAAACATAAATTTAACTACCTCTTCTCCTTCCCGGGATGAAATACCCAAGACAACAGAGTTATCCTCATTTAGGATGATGCTTGAAACTCCAGCAAACATTTTCTTGAAGTGTTTCTGTAATTTAGCTACATTCTTGCTATTTCCAATGATTTCAAGCAAATCTTCATCACCCACAAAATAGAATCTAAAATGAAAATAGCATTCAAATTGCTATAATTTTACATATACAAGTAAAGTGAATCAAGGCAAAATTTCAATTTGTAGGAAGGGAAAGAGGATATGGCCTCTGGTGAACAGCCTCCAGCCTGAATTCAGATCACATCCAAATTTCTTCCAACCACTGGCAAAAGATACACACTTGATTACAAGATCTTGAAGTAAGAAGAATTCACTGAATTTCATATCATTCACCTTACTTCATTAATTCACTTTTAAAAAACCTGTTCAATTTATCCTAAGCAAACTATTCAGAAAGGAAGAAATGCCACTTAAGAAAACAGAGCTAAACACTGAAGAGATGAAAGCTCCCTTGGAGAATGGATGACAGTTTAAATGAAGCTTCACAAATCCAAGGTAGAAAACTAAGAATTACTGGGTACAACTAAGAATCAATGTATGACAGGGAAATGGTATTCCTTAACTTGATTATCGGGTGACAAGATCTTGATGTCAGAACTGACCCACATGCAGGCCCAGAAGGGAGAGAAGATGGGTAGAACAAAGCACAGCTGAAATGTGTAACTTTATTTCAGGCCAACTCAAAACAAGTATCTTACCTGGGGAAAGATGATCGTTCCCTTTCCAGGTATTCTCCCAGTGCTTTCTGGATCTTTCCTAGGAGGTCTGCCAGTCTTTCCAGAGACCTCTGTACCCCCTGAATGTTCAGAACATCCATAACAAGGGGAGACTTGGATACTTTTTTCATTAGAGCCAAAAACTCCGTGCTGATACTACAAATCAAACCAAAACATACATCAGCCTTTGTGTGAAAAGTGGTCACCAGCCACTGTCAATACCCGGCTCCCTGGCTGGAGGCTGTACCTCTGGAACCGCTGGGTTTCCACTGGCAGCAGGTGCTTGATATCTGCACTGCCTGTGAAGATGCCTTCCAGGTAGACCCACCGCCTCTGCACATCGATCCACACATCAAAGAGAGCCATGATACGGTTCAGCTTGTCTTCCCAGCTGAGTGCATCCTCTTCAAAAACCTGGTGGGCAGATGGGAGGGCAAAGGTCAACTGCTAACCTTTTCACTGAAAAGTTCAAACTCAAACTCACAAAAAATGCAGATTAGGGTACCATGAAATAATCTGATTCACATTTTAAAAAACAGACATCTAGTAACCGTCAGTCAGAAGGTATAATAGCGAAAGTGCAGAACACACTGATCGGGGAGGGCGTCTCCCCGGCACAGCACCTTGTAGTAGGGAGACAGCTTCATGGCGGAGACGCTGTTGATGTGCTCTTTGACCTTGTTGAAGAGGTCGTCCCAGCCGCGGATCAGGCGGCATTTGTTCTGATAGTTAACCAAGTCAAGTTCGTAAGTATTCCATACTTCTCTTATCTGAATTGAAACCAGAAAGAGGCATGTTATCAGTAGGTGAGCATCCACCAGTTGGGAAAGGGACGATGCAACATGGGAACAACAAGAACCGCAGATGAAAAGACTCCATTTTTGCCTAATTCAGCTATGCAACAGCCCAGAACTCTACATAGAAGTGCCCATCCAGTCCTGTCACTTGCCTGCTTTAAAAATTCTTCCAGAGCCATTTCCCCTTGTGCCACAAGCAGCACATCCTTGACAATGGCTTCATTTTTCTGCAAGTCAACATCCCAGATTTGGCCAAGGGTTAGCTCAGAAACAACCCAATTAACACGAAGCCTTTTCATCAGCTGTTTCCAATGGCGATCTTTAAGTGCCTCGGATTTCAATTCAATCACCAACATATTTATCTGTGGAGAAAATAAAGGGAACAAAGTTATCTGTGCAGGTGCATGTCTAACCTAATTCACCACTGTGTGGCACCGCTCACCTACCTTCATATAACCTTTCAGCAGCCTCTGAACAAACTCGTAGGATGCGTACTGCCGCAGCCGGGCAGGGAAGTTTTTCAGCTGGTTCAGCAGGCCATCTAAATTTTGTCGAAGCTGTTGAGAGAAACCAGAGATGTTATTTAATTTGTGAACATTTCTTTAAATTATGAAATATTTTTAAAAATAAATATTACATTATTCTGGAAGAATAATGGAAACGACTTGCAGGACATTAAGTGACAGCCTGTGAACTCACAATACGAATACACAAACTTGGTTTGCAAAGTTCCTGAAGTCCACAACTATTAACATGGGAACATACACAAGCATCTATTTTGACAAGATGTACCTTTCGAGGCTGTACTGAAACCCAAGGTTGCTCCTTCATCTGATCAATTTGCTCCCAGACCTTAGAGAGTTCTGACCAAACGCCTTTGAGGTCCTGTAATTCTTCTAAGGCCACCTGTGATTGAGAATAGTAAAGCAGCTGAGCTCTGGAAACGGAAGTCACCTCAGAATCTGGCAGGGCCCTTGAGATGACCCAGGGCGGTGGCAGAGTCAGGGCGGGGACCGGGATTCCTGACACCCTCTGCAGCGGCTCTCACCTGCACGCGCTCCTCACTGCCGCTGAGCAGCCCCGTGTCCGTCAGCTCCAGCGCCTCCTTGGCCTTCGCACACTTCTCCCTGTCGTCCTTCAGCCTGCCGAACTTCCCTTCGTATATGGTGAGAGCCTGAAGCGCCTCCTCTGGGCGAAGGTTGCCCTGAAAGCAGTCCAAGCACGGAGAATTGCAGTGCAAAGTCTCGAGAGAGAGGAACACTCGGGCTCCAAAATGATGGAGGGGGCCTGCTGGGCTTCTGGAAATTTCTGATTCCTTAAGCATAACTGAACATATCTTCATGTGGAAACAGTCTACGGGAACCGCACTTAGAATGCATGCACAGCGCTGAATCAAAGCTTTATGTCAATATTCCACATAAACAGAAGTCTCATAATGGTGAAACATCTCTCGATTCAGCCATCATCTCATGACCGTGGGAGTGGGCAGAGAAGAGTCAGCACAGACTCGGTCCAAGAGGACAAAGCTCTGAGGGCCTGTCAGCCACACCTTCCCTGACATACACAGTTGTCACATCAGTCACTCAGAACGAGAAATCACCAGAAATGGGCTCTATTTCAGCATTGACATTACTATTTACATACTTCCTTTGCATTTTAATAACTTTTGAGAACTATACAAAATCAGTTTTCCACCAAAACAAAACACAATTAACATTTTAGTTATGACATGTTCCTGGCACCAAGTTGAGCTGACAAAGAAATACTCAAATTTTGGTGACCAGAACCTTGCTATTGATTAACACTTACTCCCCTGCTGGGGTGAGCATTCATAACCTAAGTACTCATAAAAGCAGAGACTTCTTAAAATCAGGACCACTGAACCAAAATAAGACCTAAGTAGAATGTGTAAGGGCCCAGTGGCAGCATGGACATGGCTATGGGCAGGACAGAACACTAACTAGCAGAGCATCATGGGAGGCCCAGTCTGCCACCTGGCCTACCTTGCCACCTGCGGAAAACTTACAGCCCCAAACTAGATTAGCATTTGAAATATTTTAACATCCTTTGCACTTTTCTAAGCCTGTCTAAATAAATAAAATTTTGAATTCTACCCTTCGTAAACCAAATATATTGTCATCTACTTGCTGTCACCTCTGCTGTCAGCATGACCTGCCAGCTCTGTTGCTTCAGGTCTCCCCTTCGGCGTCACCACCCAGACACAGCAGTGACCACCAGCGCCCCCTCTGCCCCAGCCAGTGCCCTCCTGCTTGCTCTGCAGCACTGTCACCACCCGACTCAAAATACGTGTTTCTCCCGTTTGTTACTCTGTCTCTCCCCACTGGAGCCTGATTCCATCAGGGTGGGGACTCAGTTGGTGATCAATAAATACTTGAATGAATGAAGAAAAGTGGACCTGGCAGGTTCTGGGAATAGGAAGGTTTAATAACTACAAAAACAACAACAACAGAACTCGCCTCCCCACAACACATAAAACTAGCAGTAGCGGTGTGAGGATTGGCCTGTGTCTATAAGAAATTAAAGTATAATTTTTTAGTGTGCCTAAATAACAGGGTAACTTAAGAACAGAAAATCTTTAATCCTTGAAACCATCTCCTGACTTAAATGATTGCCATTCTGGGTAAAAAGAGGTCTAAGTTGGCTTTCACATTTACTATATGCAAGTACTGCTTTTTTAATTACAAAAAGAAAAAAAAAAGTCTTCAATACTGAAAAGCTAAGCTGCAGCAAGGTTTCGGAAGGCTGAAGGAAAGTGCACGACATGCTGCTGGGGTAGCAGTCTCCTGGAGCACAGCCAGGCAGGACTCACCGTGACGGGCTTGGTTTTCTCCCAGTCCGTCAGCAGGTCGGTGGTGCGGCTTTCCACGGCCCGGTCCTCCTGGACGATCTTCATTTGCAGGTTTGCCACCTGCTGCTGAATGGCAGAGTCCTTCCGCCGCATGATGTCATTGAAGGCCCCCCACTCTCCCTCGATGTTGTCGATGTAAAGCCAGGAAGGTGGGAACTGGAATCTCTGCTTTTCCAGCAAGCGCTGGCCATTGCGGTAGAGCTTTGAGAGTTAAAAAATAAATTGAATTTTTTTTCTTCTATAACAATAATTGAAACTATTATCAGAGTCCCATGAGAGAGAAGGCACTTTATGGCTATAGAACATGTAAGATCAATACACATGCTCTTCTCCTAAAACCTTCCATCCTACGACTATTGTGGTAAGAGGGTGTCATGCTCCTAGAGTCCAACATAGCTAGTCCAGTCATTGTAACTCAATGCATCCAAATGCCCTGGACAGGATTTAAAGCACAATGGAGCTGTGCTAAACCCCTTCATTCTGAATTATAAAAGATATTCAAGTTTGAAGACTTAAAAACAACTAAAATAAAAGGCTTTTTTTGGAGACAGGGTCTCTGCTCTGTTGCTGGGGCTACAGCGCAGTGCTGTCACTGCAGCTCTCGGTAGTCTCAAACTCCTGAGCTTAAGTGATCCTCTTGCCTCCCAAGAAGCGGGAGTAGGGGTGTGTGCCACCATGCCAGCTAATTTTTCTCCTTTTTTTTGTAGAGATGGGGCCTCGCTATGTTGCTCAGGGTGGTCTTGAACTCCTGACCTCAAGCAATCCTCCTGCTTTGGCATCCCAAAGTAGTAGGATTATAGGTGTGAGCCACTACGCCAGGCCAAAGATTTTATTTTTTAAAACATTTTTTAATTTAAAAATTTCTGGGGGGCGGAGATGGAGTATCACTATGTTGGTCAGGCTGGTCCTGAACTCCTGGCCTCAAATGGTCCTGCCTTGGCCAGCTAAAGTGCTAGGATTACAGGTGTGAGCCATGATGCCCAGCCTAAAGTTTACTTAAAAGATTTTAAAAGGCAGAAATAGGGGTTCTCCAACCTTGCTGTGCATAAAAATCATGTGCAGAGCTTCTATTAATAGAATGCAGATTCCCATAATGCCAGTATCTGCCCTGAATATTAGCAAGGGTTATAACAGAGGTGGTCCCATACTGTAAGAAAATAATCCCTTAGGGGTTCTATCAGAGCATGCTCTCAGAATGCAAAATATTATAAAAGCCAAATTAAACTAGAGGTCTAGTTTGAAAGTTTTAAATATTCACAGAGCTCACCTCAACTTGCTTCTCAAACTGCTTGATCTTCCGTTTCAAAGACTGCACGTAGGTGATGAAGGTCACTGCATCAGAGGTGCTGGCCGTGTCCACCGAGTGCTGCTCCAGCTCTTGGCGAGACTGTTCAGAGGGAGAGAATACTTTACCATGGAGCGGAGATTTACCAGTAGACTGGTTACACTGGTGGAATCCTACCTCACCTTTGAGATCTGGGAATGGAATTCTGTCATGTTTGATCCTAACATCTGTCCAAATTTGCTGAGAACCTCCTTATGCCAAGAGTCATATTTCAAGTTCACCTTAGATTGTACCTGTAGGTGAAGCAGCACACAACACATCATCAGTCCTTTCTTGCTGGTGTGGCTGCGCCTAGGTTCAATTTCAGTCTAACAGAAACGTTGCTTTTACAGCTTCCCTGACACCTTCCAAGAAGACAGCAGAGCTCACCTTGCCGTAATCTATAACTACTGGCCCAAACTCTTTCTTGGTTTCTGCATTGTCAAAGGTCCCTCTGGCCTTCCTTATCTGGACCAAGAGAGCTTGCCACTTGTTGAGATCTTCCCCGAGTCTGTTATAGATGTTTTCAGCTTGCATATCCCATAAACACTGGTACTGAAGCCAAACCTGCAAATGAAGAACACAATCACTCAGTTTGATTTTTCATTTTGTAGGTTATTACACAGCATGCTCATATTCCATTAAAAAGTTTCATGTCCTTTTGTCACCATTAGAAAAAATTCTCACTTTAGAGTCTTGGAATTTTCATATCAACAAAACTTACTGTTCTCAAAAACCATAGTTAAAACCCCAAAAGATGTGTCCTACTGTTCACTCTATGCTTTAAAATAAGCAAATATTATCTAGTGAACCATTTTTATATATAGTTAAGATCTTTTAGCTCCATATTCTTTATATCCCATACTCGTACCTAGGATAGACTAACGTATTTGAACGAAATTAGGAAGTTCTGACCTTGACATACTGCTCAACTTCAGTTACAATCCCCATGACAGCGGAATACGACTCTTCCAGGGCAACGGGGCCATCAGGCATCCGTGTCAAAGCGTTCCGATAGAATTTCTCTTCTTCAGTCAATTCATAATGTACACCCACCTAGCCAAACAAAGCCGAAAAGAATGCAAGTACTATGTATGAAAACGTTAAGCTCAACATCATCTTTTACTTAATTAAAATGAACGGAAAGAACAGCTGACAACCAAAATGGGATTTAAGGGATAACATCCACTTACCTCAGCCACCAGTAACCAGAAAGCTCACTTATATTTAACTCATCAAACCAATAAAAGGAACATCAGATTAACTACAACGTAGAAAAATGCGGCATCACTAAGGGCACAACACAAAAATGGTTTAAGAGCACGTGAAACCCTTTGCTCATTTCAACTATTTGAGTGCCAGGCGCTATTCCAGGTACAGCAAATGGACAAAAATCCCTGGTCATGTGGATTTACGTCCTACAGGAGGGGGAAGACAATCAAGGAATAAGCAAAATACACAGAAGGGGGTTAGGTGGTGATAAATCCTATGGAGAAAGACAAAGGAGGACAGGGAGTGTGGGGCAGGGGAGGCTGTATTTTCAACAGAGAGGTCAGGAAAGGCCTCACCAAGAAGGTGACTTTGAGCAGAGGCCAGGAGGAGGAGAGGGTGTGAGCCACGTAGGTGTTTGCCACAAGGGATTCTGAGCAGAGACCTGCAAGTGCAAAGGCCCAGGGGCAAGAGCCTGCCTGGCACGCTTGAGGACCAGCAAAAGACCAGTGTGGCGGGAGCAGAGCCAGTGAGGGGAGAAGCAGGAGCTGAAGTCAGAGAAGCAACATGCAGCATACTACAGGGGTGCAGCAAGCCACTGTGGGCCTGGGCTTTTATACTGAGTGAGATGGGAAGCTGTTAAGGGCTTTTCAGAGCAGTGTTGTTATTGACTGAGAATCTATGACTTGCTCTGGCTGCTGTGTTGAAAACAGATTTTAGGCAGGCAAAGGTGAAAGAACAGACGGGAGGGAACATTAACAATCCAAGTGAGAGGTGGTGGTACCTTTGACAGGGGTGGTAGCAATGGATTTGGTAAGAAACAGATCAGGGTTAATTTCAAAAAGAGAGACAATAGGAGTCAAGGATAACACTGCGATTTCTGGCCTAAGTGGGTGAAGGATGGGAAAGGAGAGATGAGGGGAAGATCAAACTTGAGGGGAGGACTGGAGACACGTTCAGTTTCACATGTCTACCAGACAGCCAAGTGAAGATGCCCATAGGCAGCTGCACAGACGGGCCTGAGTTCAGCATAATGGTCAGGCTGCAGAGATGAACATGGAGCCACCAGCATACGGATGGTTTGTAATCACGAGACTGGATGAGACCATTAAGAGAGTGCAAGGCGGTACAGAGGGCACAGGACATTTAGAGATTGGGAAGAGGGCTGGCAAAGGAACCAGCCAGTGAGGTAGGAGGAAAACCAGGAGAGCATGGTGTTCTGGAAGAGCCAAGTGAAGAGGGACCTCAGGAGGAGGGAGGGGCGTCCTTGTCACACCCTGCAATCAGGCAGGAGCTAAGGCGAGGACTGAGAAGTCCACTAGCCAGCAGGGAGGAGGCTGCCATGATCGCACTGGAGTAGGCGGTGGCGGGTGGGAGCCCTGGAGCAGCTGGCACCGACGGCCCCTCCCAGAGCTTCCCAGGAGGAGCACAGGATGGCTGCAGGTGGACTTGGGGTCAGGTGTATGCACTGACAGGACGAAGAACTGCTGAGGAGCAAAGTGCTGGCTCTAGTTTGTTAAATTTGGAGATTAAACAGAGGAACCACACAAACAGAAACACAGCTGGTTAAAAACAGGAGAAATAGGATAAGACAGACCCTAAAGACTGTATGTAGACTCCTTGAGGGGCAGGAACCATATTCATAGCTTGGTTCTGATTAGCTAGACATTGCCAAGATTTCAAGCCATGGGCAGTTAATTACCTCAAAAAGTCCTAAAAGAACTGAGTTGAAGTTAAGAGATAACTTCCTAATGAGATTACTAAATTCTAGAAGAGTCTGATAGAATACAGGTTATGGAATCTTTTTACTTGAAAAACCACCTGTTCTATTTAGAAGTAACAATGGCTCCAGGCTGGGGACTAAATTAATCTCTTGAGTTTTCTTTTTGTTCTAGAAATATACTAATAAAAGTATAGCTGGGATTTACTTTAAAATAATCTGGTGGGGGTAGGAGGTGGGAGAAAGAAATATAGATGAAATAAAATTGGTCACATACTGACAAAGCTGGGAGTTGGGAGTTCATGTGATCTCCTCTACTTTTGCGTACGTTTGAAAATTCCTCCAGTGAAAAGGGTGGTTGGGTGGGGAAGAAGCAAGAATGAGGATTCCCAAAGCAGCTCATGGAGGGAATCTCTAAGAGACTACCAAGACAAGTTAGAAATGCCAACTAGCTAACTGGGAAAAAGGTCAAGTCACACAAAGCCTCCTCTAGCTTTCTTTAGGACGTTAAACTAGAGTCTGGAGTTTGAAAAGACACATCAAGATCCTATATAAAGAGGCACCCTGGAGGACTGTCATAGAGCCCCAGGAGAGGCCTGGTCAGAAGGCGAGTGCCTTGAGTCCCTGCAGGCTTACCTGGTACCTCTGACTCTGGATCCTTGGGAGAGACAGTACAACCATCTTCCAGGCAAACATTTCCTGATACAGCTTGTATCTGCACTCCTCAATTGGCGGATTCAAATAGATGACCTGATTGGTTATTCTTAGCTCATGAACGACATTCTGTGAAAGAAACGTTTCATTTTTTACTTAGCAATCTATTTCGATAAAACAGTTTTGATACCTAACACCTTCTCTTCCTAAATTACTAAACTACTTAAGTCTGGACCACAAAGCCTGTCACTGGATTATTAGAAGCGGTCTTGTATTAATAGTTTCATGTTGTCATTTGTGCTCCCACCAAAGACCATAAAAGTCAGAGGGCAGGTGCTGCCTCCCTCTGGGTCCCTAATGCCCAGGTGCTGAACACACAATAGGCACCCAAAAAAGCCCTGTCTGATCTGACTGCATCTCGTTACAATGCCCTCGGGACCTGAGATACCAGCACACTGCTGCAACGTGCAGAGGATGTCAGCTGTGGGCACACACTGCACTGACTCAGGCCGACTAAGCTGAGCTAAGTCTGCACCACCTGCCCGGGCTTTAAGCTAATCAAGAATTCCAATTCCGTCTCCACTAGATAAAGGTACATGTCACTTATAAACAGGGACACGGTCAGAGAAATGCGCTGTTTGGTCATCTTGTCATTGTGCAAACATCACAGAGTATACTTACACAAACCTGGATGGTAAAGCCCATTACAAACCTAGGTTGTAACTACAGTCTATTACTCCCAGGCTGCACACCTGGACATCATGTTGCTGTACTGAATGCTGTAGGTAGTTACACCACAAAGGTAAATTTGTGTATCTAAAAATATCTAAACACAAAAATGGTACAGTAAAAATATGGTATTATAATCTCTATGGGACCACCATGGTATATGTAGTTGATTATTGACTGAAATGTCGTTAAACAGCACAGGACTGTAATTGTGCCAACTTAGAAACACTCATTTGCTTCTCTGGAACTCAGTATTTTAAAAACTATGCTCTGGAGGCCAGGTGCGATGGCTCACACCTATAATCCTAGCACTCTGGGGGCTGAGGCGGGAGAATCACTTGAGCTTAGGAGTTCAAAACCAACCTGAGCAAGAGCAAGACCCCAACTCTACTTAAAAAAAAAAAAAAATTAGCAGAGCAACTAAAAATAGAAAAAATTATCTAGGCGTGGTGGTGCACGCCTATAGTCCCAGCTACTCAGAAAGCTAAGGCAGGAGGATTGCTTGAGCCTAGGAGTTTGAGGTTGCTGTAAGCCAGGCTGATGCCATGGCACCCTAGTCCAGGCAACAGAGTGAGACTCTATCTCGAAAAAAAAAAAAAAAGTACAGTCTGGGATGAATACCTAATAACAACAACAATATTCAAAAGTGGAAACATTTTTACATTTTTCAAACATTAGGAAAAAAACTGAAAAGCTAAAGTCTGGGTAGGAAAGGGGGGAAAAAAGCCAATTGTTTCTCCCAGATTATAGTTCATACCTGTTCAGTTCTTTCATGCTTCTGTTTTGTGAGGCCTTTCTATTGGTAAACAACACAAATACCGTGAACACCGACAACACATGCCCGGCTTACGAAACTGTAAGGTGGACACCTATATGAGCACCGCCCACGGCAGCAGACAGGGCCAACCTACACAGCTCTAATGAACACAACCACTGAATCCTCCAGGAAGCTTGCCAAGCTCCAGTTGACTACTCCCTGACACAAATGGAAGTAGACAGTTCTGCAGACACAGACTGTGGCCCAAGGTGGTGACCACAGCACTGCTGCACTCTTCCGTGAGACCTGGATTTGGACTTTCGTTAAAACAGTAGAATACATTTTAGTGTCATGGTCTGAACTTTTACTGTGGCAGATTGTATTTAGTTTTTGAAATAATTTATTCAAAATAAATTTATTTCAATTTATTTTGAAATAATTTCAAAATAAATTATTTTGAAATAATTTATTGCATGTATGTTTGGTAAATAGTTCTCCCCACCCAGTGTAGGTTTGTTCCTAAAATTTCTTTTTCATTGTTTAAGACTTCTTTTTTTTGTCATTATTTTAGACTTAGAGGAGAATTACAAAGAAAGTACAAGTTTCACATACCCTTCACCACCTTTCTATAATGCTAACATCTTACATAGTGCAATCATGAAAACACTTGACACAATTCCATTAACTAAAATACAGACTTCAGCCAGGTTCCCAGGATCTAATCCAAGATACTACATTACATTTAGCTGTCACATCTCCTTAATCCCTTCAAATCTGTGACATTTTTTCAGTTTTTCCTAGTCTTTCATGACCCTGACACTCTGGAAGAGTACTGGGCAGTGTTTTGTAGACTGACCCTCGCTCTGCGTGTGTATGATGTTTCTGTCATGTTTGGAAGGAGACTGAAGATCCTGGGAGACAGACCACAGTGCCCTTTCACCACGTGATCTCAGAGGGTTACACAATACACCATCTCAATGGTGATGCTAACCTTCACAAGCTGGGTAAGATGTCTGTCCGGTTCTCTGCTGTAAAGTGACTTTTTCATAGGTACTTCCTACAGGGAAAATTTTTATGACTTACTAGCAAGTAAGATGCCATACTCACTTTGATTTTGGGCTCTCCACCAGGCTTGTGACTGACTTGTGGGGCATCCGTATCCATGTCAACTTCTGCTTTATCTTCAGCTTGTCCAAGAAGAACCTGGGTCCAAGCTCTTAGGCCAGCTTGTAGACGAACGCCCAATATTCTTTCAATCTACAGAGAAAGTAGTGTCAGAGAACAGTGTTTCTTCTGAAAGTCAGCTCACAAAGTATGAGAATTAGAAAGCAATAGGTGTTTCAGGTCAAAGATAAAAGTTACTAACTACAATCCTACATCTCTTCATTCTCAGTCTCACTTCATCACTTCCTCCTGTCTTGGATAACTGGTCACAGTTAGGCTGACTGTGTTCTCCATCTTTGGGCTAACTGAATCACCAAGCTTTCCAACTTGTAAGTGTCAAGGAAACTAATACAAATGCAGTCTTCTCTCTCATCTAGAATGACACTAGTAAATTTCCTACAAATAGGATGTCTGTAAGCCTTTGCCAACAGTCTGCCTTAGGCCACAAACAACCATCCTGGGAAGTCGGTGAGGGCGGCTGGACAAGAACCAGGGGCTTTCAGATCATCTTTGGGTTCAGGAAAGTGGGGTTTGTTAACTTCCACGGTTAGCACCCCATTGTGTGGATACACTGCAACTTATTTTTCCA